>JABUQX010071117.1:30000-42500 GCA_015478945.1 Trachelipus rathkii
AAGCATTCCTTTACTGACTCAATGCGGATGAATAAAATATTGAAATTTATGAATTTGCTTTCTAATATTTTATTAAGTTTTTGACAGTATGAATAAGAAAATAATTATTAAATTATATATATATATATATATATATATATATATATATATATATATATATATATATATATATATATATATATATATATATATATATATATATATGAAAAAGAGAGTATATATATATATATATATATATATAATGTATATATATATATATATATATATATATATATATATATATATATATATATATATATATATATATATATATATATATATATATATATATATTGTAATAAAAAAATAAAAACGAAACAGAATTTGTCCACGACTATTAGCTGACGAGCAAGCTCACTAATCTCTACCTTGCATCCAAACATTCTATCATATTTATTTAATATAGCAATAATATTTTTGATGATTTTGCCTTATTTTCTCTAAAACATGGCCTGTGATCAGAAAAAATAGAAAAATAAAATAAAAGACTGTTTAGATCTGTTACAACGCAGACATATATTTAATTATCATTTGCGAAAATTTATTTAATCTATAAATCAAAATTCCGAGTTCCCAAAAATTCTCAAATTGCGGCACTGTGGCCAGTCTCTTGTATGTTTCATGTTCGGTTATACAAAACGGCTATTATTAGTGGTTGTATTGTTTTGAAGTGCTAAAAAATTACTTAACTTTCTTGTTTACATATACTATTATGGCGTCAAAGAAAAGTGTTGTGTGGAAATACTTCATGGAAGAGTCTAATGACTAGGCAAAATATTCACTTTGCGATAATATGTATTCAAGGAAAAGACGAGGATTGACTTCACTGAAAAATCTTTTAAGATCGAAGCACAAAGAATAGTTTAAAGATGTAAAGATGTAACTGATGAAGAAGCACACCAAAAAGAAGAAAAAGAAAAAAAAACTGCTGTTCAGCAAATGAAATCAAATATTCAAGAGTATTTTTATGCTACAAAACATTGGGATACAACTGATAACAAATCTAAGAGTGGATGAATGTATAACTGAAATAATAGTGATGGATAATCTACCATTCAGACATGTGGAAGATTTTGTTTCTTCATGAGATTATTGGCAGAAGTTGTTCCACAATACAAACTGGGACAACGGATTTTCTACTCGTACCTGATATGCAATAAAATATATGAATCTATTTTTAATAAAATAAAACAAATAATTTATGAAATGAAGCAATACAATAAATTTGCTTTCACTACAGATGTATTGTCAGATACTTCAGCTCGGGTGGTGTTATTGAGCCTGACTGTACCATACTATCAATAAGAAGTTTGAGAGGATAAACTTTGTATTAGGTGCCGTACCTTTAGAATATCGGCACACAGGAGAATAACATTTCATGAAAATTTGACCAAATGTTGGAAAAATTGGCAGTGAAAGAGCAAGGGACCAATACCCAAATGGTAACATTTGTAAAAAAGAAAAAAAAATCTGGTTATTAGTTTCTCTAACGAATCTAACAAAACTTAACCTAACCTAACCTAACATATTCTAACGCCTGCGGAGGGCTGTACAGAAATTTTTTTTTTCATGTTGTCTTGACCCTTTTTCCTTTCGACCATTTGGCTAGCCCCCAGAGCAAGCGTTCATTGTGTAATGAGCAATTCTGGAGCAAACATGAAAAAAAGCACTTTTCCTTTCTGGGCTAAATAATTTGGATTGTACAATACATAAAATACATAAGTGGAATAGACTCACAATAGGAAATAAACCTCAATATCAAATGTCGTTCAATTGCCACTTATTTCCATCATTCAACCGCGGCCCAAGTTAGAGTTAAAGAATATTCGTGTCTCAAAATGCGTGTATTAAACGTTGTACATGATTCACCTACAAAATGGAAAAGCAATTTGCATACGTTGAAAAGAACCGAAGAATTGAAAGATTCACTTTGTTTTTTATGCTGCTAGCAAATCAAAATGCCTGTTCTTAACAATTTAGAGTGGATAATAACTATTGTCTAAATGTGTGGAATCTCTAGAGCCTTACGAAGAAATTACATAAAGCTTAGTGAATCAACATCTACAATTGGGGATGTCATATTTTTTATAGTTAGCCTTAAAACCGCTCTTGAGAAAACTGTGTGATAAACCTGAAACATCTGAACAATCATTGTCATTGCTTGAAGATTATGAATCGCCATTGCTTTTTGATTATTAGAGCGGAAAAAAAGTGATTAGTTATATGACGCAAACTTTGAAAGCCGAACTTAACCCTTTGAGTCCGGATGCGACTGATTAGTCGCACTTTTAGACCTCGCCTATAACTCGGTTATTTTGGCTATTTTCTGGCTTTTTTTATAGATATTTTTGCACAGAGTTGTCAGTTTCATAGATTTATGCAAAAAAAATTATGAAGTTTTGCTTAGTGTTTGATCCGCACGTATGAGAAGAGGGCGTTTCGATCTTCTTTGAAAAACTACATTTTGACTCAGTGACCGTGTATCTTTGAGTGATTTTTTGTGTAATTTTTTTTTACTTTTTGAATTATTTACATATGCATTCTAGTAGTCGAAAGAAAGATCTTTCAAATGATATAGATACTTTTATTATATAACACACCAAAAGTAGAGAAATCGGCGTAGTAAAAAACGTGCGACGGAAGTGTCGCAATCGGCCATAAACCGACAAACCTAAAAGGTAAGAGAACCTAATATATAATATTATAATCATGTAAGTAATAATAATAATAATAATAATAATACACACACACACACACAAGACGAACTAATAATAATAATAATAATAATAATAATAATAATAATAATAATAATAATAATAATAATAATAATAATAATAATAATAATAAATAATAATAATAATAATAATAATATAATAATAATATAATAATAATAATAATAATTTCTGTGGGCGGGGTCTGTACAAGCTTTATGATTGTGTAGCCTTATTTTTACATACGCTGAGTTGCCAAATTGAAGCCGCTCGGTTGAGGTTTTATAATAATAATAATAATAATAATAATAATAATAATAATAATAATAATAATAATAATAATAATAATAATAATAATAATAATAATAATAATAATAATAATAATAATAATAACGTTAGTCAGAGAAAACGGTGTCTGTAAATTTTTAAATCCCCCGATTTAAATCCCCCATTAGCCGTTTTGTAAATCACCAGACAGCTGAGTCATTTTGATTTGACAAAGATGACCTTGGGCTTTGACTCCTTGCATATATAATATATATATATATATATATATATATATATATATATATATATATATATATATATATATATATATATATATATATATATATATATATATATATATATATATATATATATATATATATATATATATATATATATATATATATATATATATATATATATATATATAGAGAGAGAGAGAGAGAGAGAGTGAAAGAGAGAGAGAGAGTGAGAGAGAGAGAGAGAGAGAGAGAGAGAGAGAGAGAGAGAGAGAGAGAGAGAGAGAGAGAGAGAGAGAGAGAGCTTTGTTCTTACAGTATTGAGACTTAGTTCCAACGTCAAGTTCCCAAACAGTTGAACATTTTCCATAAACTTCTTCCATCAACCTCTTCCTCACAGATCAATGACAGCTCTGAGATTTCCATTCTTATGGAATGGGTGAGGAAGAGGAGGCCCACGTTTTCCGTAGATGAGGCGTTGAGTCTGATTTTACGCCCGATGGGTTGGACGACGACTTTAGCAGCGACAACGACGAGGATGATGTTTCATTTGCCTCAATTCCGGAGGACATTGGCGCGCTCTCCCATTCTGAAGTAAACCAATGCTTACAGGCTTTGCAAGCATCGCAACGGCTTTTCACAGAAGACAGAGAGAAGAGCGACGACGACGAGGACATTCCTACTCCAGCTCAAAAGAAGCGCAGGTCTAGTTCCCACCTTGTTTGGAGGAATGTAGACCTTACTCAGCCCGCTGATATCACATGGAAAGACAGGGACCAGTATGTGACAAAGTGGGTGTATAAGGTGGTAACCAGAGCTGGGGCTAGTGATTTTGTGTCTGATATGATATTTTACGTAGGTAAGGGGAGTGTCATTGACAATCGCAATGTTGGCGTCTCCTCTTCGTGTGTTGTTCAGCTGACTGAGAATGTCCCGAAGCATAAGAATTATAAGATCTATTTTGATACCTATTTATATTTGATATTTTATATATATATATATATATATATATATATATATATATATATATATATATATATATATATATATATATATATATATATATATATATATATATATATATATATATATATAATATATATATATATATATATATATATATATTATATAAGATATATATATATATATATATATAAATATAGAAGATATATATATACATACATATATAATATTATTATATATATGTTACACATGCTTGCTATTATATATAATAAATATTCACTTACTTGCTTCTAATATATATACACATGTTATTATTTGTTATAATATAGATATATATGACATATTTATATTATATTGAGGTTATTTATGTATGATATTGCTATGTTATTGTATATGTTATTGGATATATGTTATTATTGGGTTGGTTGTTGGCTATTATTACATATTACATATGCAGATAAAGATATATATATATGTTGTTATTATTATATATATATATACATATATATTATTACATATACATATATATTATTACATATATGAGAGGATAGAAAGATAGAAAGAGTATATATTATATATATATATATATATATTATTGTTATTATTATTATATATATATATATACATATTATTATTATATATATATATATATATATATATATATATATATATATATATATATATATATTTTATATAGTATATATATATATATATATATATATATATATATATATATATATATATATATATATATATATAGAGAAAAAATATATGTATATATTTATATATTTTTATGTGTTTATATATATATATATATATATATATATGGAGAAAGTCTAGTTATTGACCTTTTGAACGGTACTTTATACCATTTTATACACTGAAATAAACACATTATATATAAAAAATTATTTTTACATATTCCCCCTTTGTTGCCGGATGAGACGATTCCGTCGCACTTTGTATTTTGACCTTCTATATAAATTTTTTATAAACCAAGTGTACAAATATGTTGTACTACCCCTAATAAACAATGTTAATGCAGCAAAAAAAATTTTAGAAGACGCATACTTCATGACTCAAAGGGTTAATAAAAGATTTAGCGGACTTGAAAATGAGAATATGAGCGTTATACCTTAATCCAAGGTATAAAGGTAAAATTTTCTCGTCTGCACAAATAACTGATCAAGTTAAATATTCTCTAGCTCGGTTTTGTGACGACATAAATTTGAAAATAAACATTTAGAGAATGCCGAACCAGAAGGAAAACGAAAAAGATTCTTCACCAACACCTTGTTCCAGTACGCGTACATCACTAACTGAAACTTTGAGTATATTTCTTGCTTCCAGCAGTGACGATAAAGAGCAAAATATCTCAAGCAGAACATCACTGAACTTCATAGGAAAGCATCACAAAGAAAAAAGACTGGGTCCACAGGAAGATGCCTTAAAATGGTATAAGCATAAAAGCAGAGTATCCACATTTGGCAAAAGTTGCTTATACATTCCTAAGTTGCCCTTCGAGCAGTGCTGCCAGTGAAGAACTTTTCAATATCTCTGGACATATCTATGAAGACAGACTTGCCCGATTTCATAAGAGTTAAAGCCGAAAATATTTTATTATTAAAACATAACCTACCCATAATAAAATTTGAGTATTAATAAAAAATAATTAAAATTAATAGCATTACTAGTAAATTAATCACTTTTCAAAAGGGTTGGGCTTGGGGGAAAGTGGTTGTTGTTTATGACGGGTAAACACAATATATGTGTGTGGCAAAAACTCACTATTTTACACATATCCTAACAGTGGTAAGGGCGTGAATCCAATGCCATTGCATATATATCCTGTAATTATTAATAAAAATTATATACATTTTTAAGACATTAAAAAAAGAAAAGTCATTTTCATACTTTATTATTTTAATGTCTTAATATTTTATTACATGTTTTTATTAACTTATGTGAATATATATATATACATATAGATAAATATAGTATAAATATATATATATATATATATATATATATATATATATATATATATATATATATATATATATATATATATATATATATATATATATATATTGAGAAATATATATATATATATATATATATATATATTAGTGTTGCAACTAAGATCAAAAATTTGGCCCCTTGCAAGATAATCCGGTCAGAATATTTGCTCCGGCCGGATATCCGGTCAGCCGGAGCAGTTTGGTTGTCCATCATCCCAACATTCAATTTACATGTTAATAAGTTTAATACAATAACATACTCTATTAGTTTACAAGTATAGCCTCTAAGTATCTTTAATTTAAGAACCTTACGAAACATCGGATCTTCCTGATAGGGTTGGCCGATCCCCGGATTCTTCCTCACCGCACCGCGCCCGGTGGGTCGGCCCTACCTTACTTCCACACTTTGCAGTAAATTGCTTTTATGCTCCTCTTCATATAGTATCTTCATTGAAAATATGTTTAACCAAGCTTTGAGCTGTGGAAAGATTTTTTCTTAGATTTTTTTCAAAAAATTTTCATAGATTTTATAATAGATTTTTCAAAGATTTTTCATAGATTTTTTCATAGATTTTTTTTCTTTCATCTGAAAAAACTAAAATGCTTCTATTTTTGCACCACATTTCATGTATCTTAAAATTTTGATACAATATATTTAGTCATATTAATTATTAATTTTCCAAAATTTTAAAAAAGGAATAAATTACTGCAATTAACATCGAATTAAGAATATTTTCTTATTTATTAAACAGTAAAAAGTGCAAATTTTTTAGGTCTATTAAAAATTGTATAAACTGAAATTTTGCTCTAATTTTTACTATTCAAACTGATTTTTATATAATTTTTGGTGTTGATATTGGACGAGTCACCAAACTTTAATATATATATATATATATATATATATATATATATTACATATATATATATATATATATATATATATATATATATATATATATATATATATATATATATATATATATATATATATATATATATATATATATATATATATATATATACTATATATATATATCGTATCTAAAAGAAGGGAAATCTCTTCATAGATTTTTGTTTTACCAAATTTTTAAGCAGAGGGTAGAATTTTTTTTACTTTTTTTTTTTGTCAAAAGTGAAAATTTGCTTTAATTCCGTTATCTTTAATTTTCACCCAATTTTTTTTTTTAAATGAAAGTATCTAAATAAATACAATTTCTGAGTTACACAACGTTTTTTTTTTCAACGTTTTCCTAAAAAAAAAAAAAAACTATATCACTTCTATCTCTAGGAAAGCTTTGTTCAATTTGAAACAGCCAACATATATAATAATGACGTTCCTAGAGGGCAAATTATTGGGTATATAGAAAAATGCTCTAAATAAAAGATATGTAACTCATCCAATTCAATCTACTCTGAAAATTTAATAAAAATTGGATATAGGATGAACAGTAACAAAAATTTGAGAGAATTTTCAAATTTGACAATTTTTATGTCTTCAGATAATATGATATATATATATATATATATATATATATATATATATATATATATATATATATATATATATATATATATATATATATATATATATATATATATATATATATATTTTATATATATATATATATATATATATATATATATATATATATATATATATATATATATATATATACATATATATATATATATATAGAGATATATATATATATATATATATATATATATATATATATATATATATATATATATATATTGTCGACAATCTTCAGGAATTCTCCCCAAAAGAGTTTATTATTATTATTATTATTATTATTATTATTATTATTATTATTATTATTCTTATTATTATTTTTATTTTTATTATTATTATTATTATTATTATTATTATTATTATTATTATTATTATTATTATATTGCAGTTCAAAAAATACCTTCTGGGGTTTTAGCATACAGTCAATAGGACATCTGTTCAAAAAGTATTCATTTAGATATAACAATTACGAAATCTTTCTTGCTGATCGTTCCTTTATAGGAGTCGTGAACGAGGAATTTCAAGTTTCTTCTCTAAGCCCAGAGTGGGTGGGTGGTGGTGGTCATGGTCAGCTGCATCAACTCGATGCCATAATTATAACTGCACCTTCGCGCTTATAGGTTTTACTGCGCATCGTGTGTGCCCTGTCAGTGCTTTTTTTGCAGAACTTTTTATATATTTTAATTATTTTACATTTGTTTCATAAAATATATTATGCATGCTTGATTCTGTTGCTCACACTCGCTGAATTTAATCCACATATATGATATACTCTTGTTGTGTCTTACCACCACATTAATCGCAGCCTAGTTATATTATAGCTTTATAGCTAAAGTTCAATTTACTGTCAAGTATTTGTGTGTGTATGAAGTATATGCATATAAATATAATAAATGTAGGAATTGACATAAGTAGAACTGCTGCATTTCTTTTTTCGAGTAATACATAACCTATTAATTAATTTTTATGTAAACGATCAATAACTTTTTAGATCTATAAATAAATTTTTGACTGTTTCATATTAAAACAAAAGGCAGTATACTATTCTCTTTCTCATCCTTCACTCCGTGAAAGGATCCTCTGGATTTCGTATATTTTAGATGCTGACTTGGATTTTGAGGATATAGGTGTATAATGTACATATACCAGTGCGCGGTTTTATTATAAGCACGTATAATGTGTAGAAATTCTCAGAGGTCAAAGGGCAGAGAGGGGCAGTGTATAACAAAAATAATAATAAATCATGATAATTTTCTTAATTATTTCCCCAATGTTTCTGGAGTCATTGGAAGTCCGTAGACATTGCGTATCTCACAATAATATTACACATTTGACCATCATCCTACTCAATGAGCAGAGCAAAGAAAAGACCATGCACCTTGTGTTTTAGATTGGGAGATGGGAGTGTTTATTTCACTCCAATTGAATTTGGGGGTAACGAAATTGAGTGAGGGAGAGCTTCTATTCTTTACTCCCCTTTCCTTTCCCCTCGATTGGGAATTATATAAGTATATATATATAATATTTTTTACTATAATAGTATATATATTATATTAATATTTATTTATTATATAATATATTAGATTATATATATTTTATTATTAAAATTTAATTATATTAATTATATTATATATATATATATATATATATATATATATATATATACTTATAATTATATAAAATATCTTATATATATTAATGTAATTTCTAAAAATTTTATCAATCCAAGCATCCCTTTTGGTGCTTTTAGCGGTCTAAATGCATAAACTTTATACAAGTAAAGTACACGAATTTTTAATTAAGTAATAAAACCCAGGGTGTAAGTAATAGACTTTTATATTAGACCGAAATAAGATTACAGGTAATAATGAATCATTTCTTGCATAAAAAATTAATAAAGATTAATATGTTGTTCAATAAACATTTCAACCGAAAAAACGCTCGTCTTCTCTCAAGTATACAAAGGTTTAATTATGATGAAATAAATACTATTCTGTGAGGAACTATATACTGATATATAATTCAACAAATTGTGCCCGTCCCGATGACCTACAATCTTCAACCTATAAAATAATAAGCACAAATATACCAAAGGAAAGGTTACCTACCTGTATACAGTATACCTATAGAGTATTAATTTATATACACATAGATTCAAAGATGACCGTAACTTTCAAATTTCATATTGTAATCAAATACTAGTATAATAATAATACACTGTGTAACTGCGATATTACAAATGATATAATTACTCATATATACTGGTGAAGTGTCTAATAATCACATATAAATCATTTTTCAAAATGAATTACAAAAATAGTGAAATGTGTGATATATGCATTTTGTTTACGGTCTAACGAACGGTAATTCATATAAGTCAGAATAATAATCCATAAATTAATAGACGTTATTCAAATAAAGTAAATAAATTGTAGCCATCTCTTGTATCTTTAGAATACCTGTATAATAAATCGGGCAGAGAGCTTTTCCGTTATATTGATGTTATTTCACTTTGCTAAAAATTTATAACTATTGATTTATGCACGTCTCCATCAATGTCTTAGAGAAAAACAAAATCTTTTAATACATAAATCACAAACTAATATAGTAGAAAACCGGGCTAGTGAGACTATATATATCGCACAGTTAATCAAACTATATCACTAGAAATGTGTCTAGTGAGATGAAACTAGGTTCTCCAATAGCAACTTAGTGATAAGGACCAGTGTCACTATATCAAACATAAGTACCTATATATAAGAAAGATTGCTGCTAAATAACATACTTAAATACAATATGTTAAGTATCTCATATTCGATAAACAGTATTATTTCAGGAAGATTAATTATTGAAAATATTCAAACTTTATCTGTACCTTATTATATTTACTAACATATCCTAAACGGTGCGGAGCGATATTTATTGTACCACAGATTTTGTGTCGCTGCTGTTTGTGCTGTACAGGATGTTAGGCGTTGTGGTGTGTCTAGAGATTGAGATGGGCACATAAATGTCCAGTAAAATTGCAAGATACATGCCCTACCAACCATTTAGCAGAAATATTGTTCCACAACAACAAAATTTGAAAAATAAATACTAAGGAATAATAGATATTGCTTGTTTAATATATAGATTTTTAGTCATATATACTTTTTTCCAGAGACGCCATATCGAACTTCCACAACAATTACTTCAATATGGGACACTGATTGAGAACCAGCAACCATGCAATAGTTTGAAAAGCCGCCATCAACTATCAAAGATATTATTCAATTGAGAGTGAATTATGTATGGGTTCCAGGAATTATTAGTTGCGTACCAAATTATTCATAGGTCCATATATACTTTTTACGCAGCGTAAGGCCTTACTGGAGACTGAATTTCGCTCAATAATTTATCTTGAACATGTATAATTATGCCTTACATACTACTGTGTAAAGACGTCCCTTAACAATATAGATCGAGACAATGTATTTCATGCAACGACGGCTAGCTCACAGTCATGTTCAGTTATTAGTATATATGCTCGTAACTTATTATTGATAACTACTATATATATATAATACATGATACCGTTTGGTGATTAGGTTTACGATGGAGGTAACAGTAAACCTTGGCCTTCGTACGTCTCCAAGTACCATAATAATGCATTATATTTCTTTCTTGTAGGGTCTCACTGAAACATTTGAGTATTATTATAACAGCAAACAGTATGATAAATAGTCCCGAGAGAAATTTAAGGGCTCGCAAATAATCGCATCTTGTGAGAGCAATTCGGTCAACATCAACATCGGAGTTAATATTTATGAACGTGTCCGCTCAATCAACTGCGTCTCGACAAAAATAGAGGATCTGTATTGCTACGCTGGGGTGCTCATTTTCAACATATGTTATAACCTTAGTGTACCATTGCTTCGTAATATTTTGTTGTATAAATTTTTCAAATTACAGAGAAAAGTCTGTATTTCTTATAATAATAAAATAAATTGAATGAAACTTATTAATTTATACTGTGCTGTCAAAGATGTTAGTTTACTGTTTCACAGTGGTTAAGCACATTAATGTTTAAATGGAGGGGTTGTTCGAGGTCACACCTATGTATCTTGGAACGAGGCTCTTTTTCGGTGAAAATGTTATTGTACACATATTATCTAATATTTATGGAAGGAATATCATACTGATGTTTTCGCAATATTAATGATACACCCTGTATATATTATAACTTACTAATATTATATATATATATATAATATACGTATATATTATTATATATATATATATATATATACTATAGTATAGTTATATATAGTATGGTCAGTGACTATATCACATATAATCTTTTAATAACTGGCTTCATACCACTAAACGTTATAGTGAATGGCTGAATTGAGGGTTTTCTTCTGCCGACAAATCGTTACTATCCTTAAAAATGTGGTGAGGTTTATTAGTAGAAAAACTGAAAAAACCCATCCAACAGAATGCCTCACATGCCAATCAAAGTAATAATAAAATAATTAAATTAGTGCTGTCATCAGAGCCGAAACTAGATGTCATAGAATTATCGTAATATACTTAACTACTACTAACTACCACTATTATTCTATACTAAGTCGGGGAGAGGATTTTAAAAAACGCAGCTGACGTCACAATGGAGTAAAATAACGGCTTTTCACAAAATTAACTATATGAGTCCTCAATTGACTTCTCCTGTTTACTCGAGAATAAC
>JABUQX010071117.1:47500-63097 GCA_015478945.1 Trachelipus rathkii
TATATGGATAGATGATGCAGTAAACCGCAACCTAACCTATATGGATCGACGATGCAGTAAATTTCAACCTAACCTACATGGATCTACTTTGCCGAAAGTTTTTCTCTTGTTTTCGGGTAAGATTTTTTGCACTACAGAAAATATCCTGAGACGTCACTCTGTTCCTTTAGCTGCCAAACGTACGATGCGCAAAAAGTACATTATTATTAAAACTTATTTTTTTGTATTTAAAATTTTTTTGATCCTACTCATCAGCAATCAAAATTATTGTTGGCATCATATAATAATAATAATATAATGAAAAAAAGGTAAAATAAGCATTTATCTGCACCATGAAACTCATAAGGACCTAAATACGAGTAATTAAATTACAATAATTCTATAAATTAAGCAAATAAATAAAATACATCAAAATCTATTATTATTATTATTATTATTATTATTATTATTATTATTATTATTATTATTATTAGGTTTAACTGAATATTTTTGAAGGACGATAATTATCCAAACATGATATAAGGAAATATATAATTTTTTTGGTACTTGGTAAAGGGAATCCCAGGCAAAATTTGACAGATGATCACCCAAAGATGAGTTCGTGTGCTTGTTATTCAACGGGGTGTGGGGGTGGGGGGTGGAGAGGGGGGTGGGGGAGGAGGGATAAGGAGATTTGTAGGCGGGAAGAGAAGGCTTATCTAAATCCGCGTAACACGAAATAAACAAATTAAGTCTCTTCTGACTCAGCAAATTTATTTGGTTCTTCAAAATTAAAGGAAAAAATATAATTTGAATATGAAGTCTCAATACAAAGATTCCTTCTTTGCACTTAAAATTGAGAAGGCAAGGCATCATATATGAACAAAATATGCACATACACACACAAATCTGTGAAGGTAGACATGTAAGAGCATCAATATGAGAGAGAGAGAGAGAGAGAGAGAGAGAGAGAGAGAGAGAGAGAGAGAGAGAGAGAGAGAGAGAGAGAGAGAGAGAGAGAGAGAGAGAGAAGAGAGAGAGAGAGAGAGAGAGAGAGAGAGAGAAAAGAGAGAGAGAGAGAGAGGGAGAGAGAGAGAGAGAGAGAGAGAGTAGAGAGAGAGAGAGAGAGAGAAGAAGTAAGATAGAGGGAGGAAAGAGAGAGAGAGAGAGAGAGAAGAGAGAGAGAGAGAGAGAGAGAGAGAGAGAGAGAGAGAGAGAGAGAGACGCGGCATACTGACTAATGACGTCACATACTTGATCGAAAAGTGTAAACAATTTACACATTATGTATATACCTAACCCGAGAATATTACGCGAGTATGACATACGAGTGCGTATATAGAAACATACAAAATTAAATTTGTAAACACATGCGTTCATACATACACACATACATAAAACATAGTTGCACGAACAAACAATCAGATATTTTTCTTTAATTAAGATCATTGTAAGATGTTAAGGAAAAAAATTCTTCTAAAGAAATAATCCCTAACAAAAACAACTCCAAATAATAATAATAATAATAATAAAATAATAATAATAATAATAATAATAATAATAATAATAATAATAGGTCAATTCAAATATATATATATATATATATATATATATATATATATATATATATATATATATATATATATATATATATATATATATATATATATATATATAATATATATATATATATATATATATGATATATATATATATTATATATATATATATATATATATATAGGGTGAAGAAGACAAATGCATATTTAATCATTTATTCGGACGACGTTTCGACACACATGTGTCATCTTCAGGTCTAAAAATATTAAAATATATTTTCGAAATCTAAACTAAATCTAAAATTAAAAATAAAAATATTAAAAAATTAAAATTATAAACAGCAAAAAAAACATGAAAAATAAATAAATAAATAAATAATAATAATAATAATATGAAAATATAAAATATGAGTAAATAAATTAAAAAAGATTTCTACTCATCATTTCTTTTCATTGGTCATGCCTTTGTTGAAGACTTATCTCAATCGCTTGTTCCCTCATATACACTTTAATACTGTTTTAACTACTTCTTTAAAGATCAGCTCTTTTTTTTCAGATACAAAGACCATTTCCCTGCACTGTTTGAGTCTGGAGTCGTCTATAAGTATACTTGTCCTCGTTGTAAACGAGACTCCTATATATAATCCACCTCAAGACTTCTCCGTTCCCGAGCAGGTGCCCACATGGGAATTAGCCACAGAACCCTGTGCCCTCTGTCTGCAAAGGAATCGTCTCCAATTAGAGCTCATTCCGAAACCTGCTCCTCTCCTCTGAAATTTGAACAATTCGAGATACTTACTTCTGCCTCCGAAACGCAGTCTCTTCTAATTCTTGAATCTTTATACATCAATAAATATAAACCATCCCTAAACAGTAATGAATCTGCCACACAATTATTTACAGTATAACTTTTCCAGGTTATAAATTATTAATCTCTCAGAAATTCTAGAATATTCTTGAGTCTATCATCCAACATTATTTCAATGTCCTACCAACAAACTCGGTACAATAATTATTTTATCTACCAACTAAATTCTTTTAACTCCGCCCCTCAATTTTAACTCCGGCCTGCAATTTTTTAATGTTTGTCACATTACTGATTCTCTCCAAAGTCTCGAGATAATTATAAATAATTCTTTATTCTCTTTAATGTTGGTTATTAATTTATTATTATTATTATTATTATTATTATTATTATTATTATTATTATTTAATTTTCATGTATTTTCTGCTCTTTATAGTTTTAATTTTTTAATTTTAGATTTTCCTCCTAGAAATTATATTTTAATATTTTTAGACCTGAAGATGACACATGTGCGTCGATACGTTGTCCGAAAAAAAAAGATTAAATATGTATTTGTCTTCCTCTGCATCTAAGTTTGAGGTTTTCCAGAAACATGTTTCATCAATATATATATATATATATATATAATATATATAATTAATATAAATATATATATATATATATATATATATATATATATATATATATATATATATATTATATATATATATATATTATATAATATATATATATATATATATATATATATATATATATATAATATATATATATATATTATATATATATATAATATATATATATATATATTATATATTATATATATATATATATATATATATATATATATATATATATATATATATATATATATATATATATATATATATATATATATATATTTATATATATTTTTATCTTTTTTTTATATATATATTATAATATATATATATTATAATATATATATATATTATATATATATATATATATATATAAAACTTCACTTACCTGTATATTTAATTCCAAATTTTTCCATTGACAAAAACGAGTAAATTTTTCACTGAAAAGGAAAAATATATAAATAAATTAATAATAATAATAATAATAAATATAATTTAAAAGCTTTGGAAACGCTTCTCAAAGGTAGAGTATATAAAATTTATTTAAATGTTAATGATTTCCTTGATCATATATTTATTTTTAACAATTAACTTTTAATCAAAGATTGTGCTTTACGCCATTTTAGAGGCAGTTTCATAAACCAGCGATCTCAAAACTTTTTTGATCGCGTACCCCTAAGATGAAAATAATTATATGTTGTACCCCCTATAGGCCTATAATATAATATAATATAATATAATATAATATAATATAATATAATATAATTAATATAATATGCACATAATAATATATAATATATAATAAAAGACAAGGCGAACATTGAGAGAACCTCACACTTACGTGATACACGATTATACACTCGCAAGTGATCGTGAACCTGCTTCTTTGGCGTACCCCCTGGGGTACGCGTACCCCACTTTGGAGACCACTGGTCTACACGACTACACCACAATCTACATTATATTTTCAGATGAACCAATTTGCGTATACCGTTTTCTTTTTCAAAAAATACAAAACTTTCAACACTCATTATATTGTCAAGAAAAATCGTCAACACACACACTCTCTCTCTCTCTCTCTCTCTCTCTCTCTCTCTCTCTCTCTCTCCTCTCTCCTCGTCTCCACTCTCGTTCTCTTTCCTCTTCCTCTTCTTTCCTCTTCTCTCCATTTCTCTTTCCTTCTCCTCTTTCTCTTCTCTCTCTCTCCGTTCTCTTCTCTCTCTCTCTCTCTCTCTCTCTCTCTCAACGTTAATAAGACACCCGAGTCTCTTCTCTGTGTGTTTTAAAATTTTATTAAACAAATACACCCAAAACACTGTCAATAAGGCGGTAACATGGTTCGATACTCCGAAACAATTGACATTATAAAAAAAATGTAAATAAAATCTGATTTTAGCCTTAAAATGGTCATTGAACTCGTCTTAAATATCTAATTAATAAAGATATATATATATATTATATATAATACTATATATATAAAAATTTATTTCAATGTTAAATAAATTTCTACTAATACTCATACGATATTATAATATATATATATATTGTTTTGCCTACTCAAGAATTTTGACCACGAGCCGCCACTGAATATATATAATAGGTATATATATATATATATATATATATATATATATATATATTATATATACTATATATATATATATATATATATAATATATAAATATATATATAATATATATATATATATATATATATATATATTTCTCATTCCTGACCACCCCTTTGTTGGAGAGGCCATACCGCGTCTAAATACTCCGCCGAAGCAGCCGGCCTCCTCTAGAGATCTCTCAGTGTTGAAATGTTCCAGATTGTTCTGGGTTGAGAGTTAGATTGACAGGAAAATAGAAAGTGGGATGTGTTTTCCGGGACTTGGTTACAGTTTGGACAAATATTTGTAGTGGTTTGGCTCAGATTGAAGCTGTGTTTGTAGTATTGTAGGTTTGGGTGGTGGCCGCATCTTAATTTGGCCAAAGATGACTGGCTAGCTCTTAGTAGGGAGTTGAATTCTGGTGGATGTTTGTTTAAAATGTTGTTTGGTGGTCTGCGTCTTAGGTAGTTTTCTGTTAGTGTCGTGTTTATTTGTTTGGTGTATGATGTGTTGTTTGGTGGAGGTGGAATGTTGTTCAGAATTTGTTTGTAATATTAGAGCTGGTGAAGAAGGAGGTTATTTGAGTTGTGGTGGATGGAGTTGGAGAGGGCAATGTGGCATGGATGTTGGGAGTGTTCGAGATCTGGCAAAGAATTGTGTTCCTATCATGGCCAGTATGTGTCTATGGGTAGTATTTTGTTTTTTTCGTGTAGGTGTTGTTGTGATATTAGTTTGATGTACATCCTATTATGATTCGTTGCTGTTGTTTGGTGTTGTTTGGAGTTCCTTTATGTTATTTTAGTCAGTAGTGGGTGCCAAGTTGGAGAGAGATAGTTTAGAGTCGGAAGAATATATTGTTTGTATATGGTGTTGAATGTTTGTTTGCTGTTTATGAAGTATGTGCCGGCGATAGTTCTTAATATGCTCGGTCTCTTGTTTGCTGATGAAATTATGTTGTCTGTGTGTTTTGTAAAGGTGAGATGAGTGTTAAGTGTTATATATATATATATATATATATATTCTTATATATATATATTTATATTTTAATATATATATATTATATATATATATATATAGGAGAGATAGTGTATTTTTATATATATATATATATTATAATATATATATATATACAAAGAGAGAGAATAGGGGGAAAACCCGTTTTGATCAATAGAGAATTCCACTTTAAAATATTTACTAAATAGAAACATTCCTGGAATACTTCCTTTTATATTTACCTTTCTATATATATATATATATATATATATATATTATAATATATATATATATATATTATATATAATATAATATATATATATATATATATTATTATATATATATATATATATATATATATTATATATATATATATATATCATATATAATATATATATATAATAGTGTGGGTCGTTTTTTTTCAAGGCGCGTTTTTTTCGATTTAATTGTCATTTTTTTTAATAATAAAAACAAGCATTAAATGAATAAGATTTTTATCGTTATTTTTCGTTTTATTCGTCTGTTGATCTTTTTAATGTAATTGTAAACCTAAATAAATAAATTAAGCTAATATATATATATATATATTATTTTTTATATATATATATATATATAAAAAAATATATATAATATATATATATATATATATATATATATATATATATATATATATATATATATATATATATATTATATATATATATAACATATCTTATAATGTAGTATATTATCTATATATATATTACTATTATATATATATTATATATATATATATAATATAATATAATATTATATATATAATATATAATATATATAATATATATATATATATATATATATATATATATATATACCTCGGAGGTATAGGACACCATGTCCATTTTTTACGAAAAGCAGATTATTAAACACCCATATTTATTTTATTTTCCTTTACTCACAGGCATAAATCATTGTCCTACATAAATAATGAGAGAAGTTACGTGCTTTTAAAAAAACACCAAATTCAATTTCATTTAGAGGTATACAGCACCATCTGGACATAGTTTTTGTACTCCTGCATAGTCTGGATTATCTTTTATAAACTAAGAGTATAATATTTCCGTACAGTCAGTTTTACACTTTTTTTTTATATTTGTTTAATGTGTTGATAGTAGAATTGGAATAATGAATGAAAATTGTTGTGGGAGGGAATAAAATTCTGATGTACTTCAAGGTACTAACAGTAAACGCAAATTAGCTGGTAGAAAAAAATATGTAAGTGAAAAAGGTAAGATTCTCTCTGATAAAATAATGAAATAGTCTTTCTATTTTACTATAAATAATCAACGAGTTAAGGTTTGCAAAGTTATGTTTTTAAACACATTCTATCGCAAATACAGTTGTAGTAAACGTTTTAAAAATATTGAAGCACTAGGAATGGTAAAAACGGATCAAAGAGGTAGGCAAACTCCAGCCAACAAAACCTCTTCTGAAAACACTGAAATTTTGAAAAAACATTTCTTCTTTCCTCAATATAACAGTCACTACACTAGGAAAAAAAGTAACAGGAAATATTTGGGAACAGAATTGAACATTGAAAAAATGTATTAACTCTACGTAGATGACTGCATTAAAGCAAATATTGATCCACATTTGAGAGTAAAAAATGATTGAACGACATATTCAATAAACAGTTCAATTTGTCATTCAAGCCACCTGAAGTAGATACATGTGATACATGTGACGTTTTCTCTGCTAATCTGAATGATAATCTGGCTCCAACAGAAAAAGAATCTGTTAAGGCTAAGCATACTGCTCATGTTAATGAATCAAGAACCAGATATAATTTAAAAGGTAGTGACACAAAAATGGGAATAATGCACCAACACACAAAGTATTAACAGGTGTTCTGCAGAAATGTTTTCCATCACCACTAGTAACAAATTTTATTAATTTTTATTAAAGGAAGTTTTGGACCTTAAATTTCACCTTGTATGATGCATCATATTCCTTGGTTCACTGTATGATGTGGGATGAATCAAAAGGAGCCCACAGTGGAAATGAAATAGCATCAGCGATTCTAAAATTGGCAGATAGAATCATTCCTGGCAGTGAAGTGGAAGAGATCACACTGTGGACTGACAATTGTTTCGGACAAAAAAATGTGAATATGGTAATGTTTTTTTTTTTTTTTTTTTGCTACTGCATAGTATTCTCAAATTAAAACCATAACTCAAAAGTTTTTACTTAAAGGCCACACACATATGGAGGCTGACAGTGTTTATGCCTTGATAGAGAGAAAAAGAAAGAAACATCAGAATATGAGCATCTTAACACCCTGGAATTGGCTACAACTGGTAAGACAAACCTCCAGTAAATACACAGTTCTTAATATGGAACTTCAAGATTTTTAAAGTTTCATCTCCTCCAGTAAATACACGGTTCTTAATATGTAACTGTTTTTGCTGCAAACATCATATGATTTCTAAATAGTTTCAATTTAAGACTACAAGGCAAAAGGAAGTTTTTGGATTCAAGCACCTCACTATTTTGGCTCAGCTCGCACTCAGTCTCCTTCATCAGCTATACACTCTGTAGTTTATTTCTTTGGAGAGACCCCCAGGGGCTCTCAGATACCCTTTAGGAACTTGAAACCCTCAAAGTCAAGTTCTACGGGTTCGTAAACATTGGGAAAGATACCACACTTGGTTTATTATATGTACTTATTTCAAGATTTGACTCCAGATCCAGCTCGGTGATCCGCATCATGAGCCAACTCAGGATTCGACTTCTTCCCAGACTCCGATTCCTTCGCAAAAGCATGTCAGCTGCTTATTTTCCATCTAGCTATAGCCATAAAATAATAAAAAAAAACTATGGGGGTTAAACCTACGAAGTTCAGGTTCAAAAACTATGGAACCGATCTTCCAAACCTCATAGACGGTCTCACCAACCTTAGAAACCCCTAATTTGATGCCCATAGCGTCAAAATCTAACGATGTATTGGAAACATGACTTGAACTTCCTGCCAGTTTAGAGATCCTAAACTGTTGAAAACGGTCTCGCTGACCTTAGAAACCCATAATTTGACGTCTCAAACGCAAAAATCTAACGATGTAATGGAAATTCACAAGTCAATAGTAGACATGACTTGGATTTTCTACCATTCAGAAGCTCCAGAGCCTCCGAAAATGCGTCGCAGCCATTGACGAGCAGTGCTGCCTCGGGAAAAATCCACAAACTCCTCCGGAGTTGGGGGGGCCTTGACCAAGTCATATACTGACATGACTTGGTTGATCGTGCCATTTGAAAAAAGTATCAGAAAAAATGCTAAAGGCGCCAAAAGCTTAGTATTATATAAGACCCTACCCCCCCGCCCCCCAAAAAAAACAACTTGCAAGGGGCGGCGTGCAGGGATACGTAACCTCGTCTAGAATGAGGTGACACCATCAGCAATAAAAATACCATGTGGCTAGGGGAATATGAACTCCTAAAACACCCTAAAGGAGATCCTAAAACTTTAGTGGGGGCTGCACCCCTACCCTCGTCTACGACGACGTGACAGCAGAACCTATAAGTGTACCAACTTTCTGGCGGATACAACCTATCTAACACCTACTAAAGGAGGCTGAAAATAATAACTAAGAGGGGGCTGCAACCCTCCACGGACAAACCACGGATACGAAACCTCGTTTACGATAAGATTAAGTTATCAAAAGAGGGGATACCAAGTTTCAAGGGATACAAGCTCTCTAACCTTAATAAAAGGGAGGGATAAATTTATTATAAGGCTGTAACCAAATTTTTAGCCGTATAAAAAGTATTCAACCTTTTCCGATTTTCGCAAAATTTTATTACAATTACACAAGTACAATCTGCACAAGCTTCAAAGGTTTACTTTAACAACTGAAATACTCTATGACCACAGTAAAAAAAACAAAACATAAGTGTTGTTATCTTTTGTACAAAATATAACACAGTTATGTTCTCTCTCTCTCTATCTCTATCTCAATATATATATATATATATATATATATATATATATATATATATATATATATATATATATATATATATATATATATATATATATATATATATATATATATATATATATATATATAATATATGTGGCGCTGGTTTGGGAAAATAGCCGGCCTTAAAGTTTGATTTCCTGTGGTCCGCCCCGCGTGTTACCCTCTTAAAGGAGATAAAGCATGTTAAAAGGAAGTTTATATATATACTTTAGATTTTATATCTATATATATATATATATATATAGTATATAATAATATATATATATATATATATATATTATATATATTATATATATATATAGTATATATATATATATTATTATAATATATAATAATAGTTTATATATATTGTGTCAAAAAAGTAATTCCGACTTAATGATTTTGTGCGTAAACAAATGAAGCTAGGGAGGCATGGTTTTGTGTTCTCATGTAGGCGATTCTAATATGCATGTGTGAATATTTTCACACCTGCAGAAGCTGTCAGTCGCTGGCAAATCGCCGATGAGTGAGGATGTGTGAGTGCCGACAGATTTTTGTTTTTGAAAAAATGACGGAAAATTTGAACAACGCTACTGCATCAAATTTTGTGTAAAGCTTGGCGATTCCCAAGTGCAAACGATCCGCAAGATTCAAGAGGCCTTCGGGGACGAAGCAATGCACGCCACAGATAAAGGAGTGGTACATCCGTTTCAAAGATAGCCACACATCAGTGAAGAGTGAAGCACGTTCTGGTAGGCCCTCAACCTCCCAAAATGAGATCGTCATTGACCAAGTGAGGACCCTGGTGATGCAGGATCGTCGAATCACGATCAGAGAACTTGCAGACGAGGTGGGCGTCAGCATTGGATCCATTCATTCCATTATGAATGAGGATTTGGGCTTCAGGAGAATCTCAGCGAAGTTCGTACCAAAGCTGCTAACGATTGAGCAGAAGCAACGCCGTTTGAAGATCGCACAGGACATGCTGGAGACTGTGAACAGCGATCCCAACTTCCTCAACACAGTGATCACTGGCGATGAGTCCTGGGTTTATGGGTACAACCCAGAAACCAAGTTGCAGTCATCACAATGGAAGCATCCAACATCCCCGAGACCAAAAAAAGCAAGGCAGGTCCGCAGCAATGTCAAAGTCATGCTGACCGTCTTCTTTGACTCCAGTGGCGTGGTTCACCACGAGTACGCGCCACACGGCACAACCATCACCAAGGAGTATTACCTAGAGGTTCTGCGTCGCCTTCGTGATGCTGTGCGACGCAAACGGCCGGATTTGTGGGCAGCGAGCAATTGGCAGCTCCATCACGATAACGCACCCGCCCATTCTTCACATGTGATACAGAGTTTCCTGGCCAAACACAACATACCTGTGCTTCGTCAGGCTCTCTACTCTCCCGACATGGCTCCGTGTGACTTCTGGATTTTCCCCAAGCTGAAAATGCCCCTCAAAGGGATCAGATTTCAGTCCAGAGAAGACATTATGCGGAATGCGACGGACCAGCTGCGCGCCATCCCAAATGAGGCGTTCCAGCGCTGCTTCCAACAGTGGCAGAACCGTTGGGAGACGTGTGTGGCAGCCCAAGGGGATAACTTCGAAGGAGCTTAGTGTAAGTTTGCTGTATCTGGATACCAGTGTATTTTTTATTATGAACAAGGTCGAATATCTATTGAACAATAATATATATATATATATATATATATATATATATATATATATAATATATATATATATATATATATAATATATATATATATATATATATATATTTATAATATATATATATATATATATATATATATACCGTATATACTATATATATATATATTATATATTATATATACTATATATATATATATTATTATATAATATATATATATATATATATATATATATATCTATATATATATATATATATATATAATATATATATATACCGTATATAATATATATATATTATATATATATATATATAATTACATATATATATATATATATATATATTAATATATATATATATAATATTATATATATATATATATATATATATATATAATATATATATATATATGGCTTAATCTATATTTTAAATTTAACATATACATCCACGACAATCGTAATGCCAACATCCTTTTTAAACTCGCCTTGCATTGTAACTTTCTTCTTTTTTAGAAAGGTTAAAAACAAGGAAACGAACCTAACAACGCTCCTTCTCGCAATTAAAAGGACTAAATGGTTTACAAGATCCAAATATAAAGGATGAGCGTCCTGCGCTTCCTCAACCACAACAAGAATTTGGACCTTACGGAGGAAAGTCTTTCGGGTACAAATGAAAATCGTCAGAACGGACAAAAACATCCTTGTCCCAGAAAAGGTTGCATCTACAAGAGAGGAGAGAGAGAGAGAGAGAGAGAGGAGAGAGAGAAGAGAGAGAGAGAGAGAGAGAGAGAGAGAGGAGAGAGAGAGAGAGAGAAAAAAGAAAGAGAAAGAAAGAGAGAGAGAGAGAGAGAGAGAGAGAAGAGAGAGAGAGAGAGAGAGAGAGAGAGAGAGAGAGAGAGAGAGAGAGAGAGAGAGAGAGAGAGAGAGAGAGAGAGAGAGAGAGAGAGAGAGAGAGAGGAGAGAGAGAGAGGAGAGAGAAGAGAGAGAAGACGAGATAGAGAGAGAGAGAAGAAAAAGAAAACAGAAGAGAGAAAGAGAGAGAGAGAGAGAGAGAGAGAGAGAGAGAGAGAGAGAGAGAGAGAGTTCGATATGAAAAACATAATCCTGCATAAAATTTTAATTAAAATAGATATCTTGATTAATTTCACGAGAAAATCCGATTTTGACTCTCTCTCTCCTCTCTAAAGAGAGTGAAACTCCTTAACTGAATAATAATAATAATAATAATAATAATAATAATAATAATAATAATAATAATAATAATAACTAGAAATAATAACTAATAAATAATGATAAATTAATAATGCTTGTATTAAAAATACTAATAATTGTATTAATAATAATAATAATAATAATAATAATAATAATAATAATAATAATAATAATAATAATAATAATAATAATAATAATAATAATAATAATAATAATAATAATAATATAGAAAAACAAAACTATTTAAAAACAAAACCGTTATAAAAGGGCCATAACACGAAATCAGATTTTACTTTTTTTTCCTTTTCTTGCTCAACAATACTTTCAATGTTAATGCCCCGCCCCCTTCCCATCTTCCGACCCCCGCGGGCCCTCCACTGCGGGTCCTCTCCCAACCCCTTTGGTATATGCTCGCCAAAAGGTCAAAACTATTCGTTACAAAAAAAAAAAAAAAACAATTAATTAGGCAGGCACAACAAAAATCCAAGATAAAAACAAAAAACAAAATTTATTTAAAAAAAAAAACAAAACAAAAAAAATTGGAAGATAAGGAAGGGTAAAAAAAAAAAAAAAAAAAATGGAATCTGGGAGGGGAGAAATGGGAGGGTGTGAGGGGAAAGGGGAATTTGGTAAGGGGAAGTCAAACGGAAATTAAAATCACTACAGTCAAAACATAATAATAATAATAATAATAATAATAATAATAATAATAATAATAATAATAATAATAATAATAATAATAATAATAATAATAATATAATAATAATAACGAATATACAAGTGCTACTACTACTACTAGTAACAATAATAAAATAAAAAAAGAAAAAAAACATTTGACAAATAAAAAAATAAAAAAATTATTATAAAATATTAAATAAATATATAATCGAAATACAACATAAAGCGAACCTATCTCAAAATTAAGTATTTATTAGGGTTGAGAGAGCAGGTGCCTGAATTTAACGGGCTGCACCTCTTTATACTTTTAAAACCGCACCGGGACATTGAAAATAGGTGTCGCACAGCATCTTTAAAAACCGTACCGTACCGCACCGCACCGCATCGCACCCGGTGGGTTGGCCCACCTTAGTTCTTATCATTTAAAGTCTAAATTCTTATCAATTTATTTTGAAATTCTTTTGATCCAAACATCAATTTTTTTTTCTCGAAGCTTTGACTTTATTTTTCCTCAAATTTCGAATTTACTTTTCCCCGAAACTTTGAATTTCTTTTTCTCTAAATTTCGAATTTCATTTTCCCCGAAACTCTGAATTTCCATTTTCCCGAAGTTTTTGAATTTTTTACTTTCGAATAAATTATTCCCCGAAATTTCGATTCTTTTGTACCCAAACTTGAAAATCTTTTTCCCCGAAGTTTTGAATTTCTTTTCACTAAAATTTTGAACTTTTTCCAGAAAATTCAATAACTTTCCCGAACTTGAAAATCTTTTTCCAGAAATTTTGAACTTTTTCCCGAACTTGAAAATCTTTATCCAGAAACTTCAAATTACTTTTTCAAAAACTTCGAATTCCCTTTTTTAATTTCTTTTCCCCCAAATTTCAATTTTTCTTCATCTTTTTTGCAAATATCTCGAATTTTTTTTTTTTCAAAACGTTGAAATTTTTTTTTCTCAAAAACTTTGAACATCTTTTTCCAAGATTCAAATTTCTTTTCCCAAAACTTTGAAATTCTTTTCCCCGAAATTTCGAATACCTTTCCCCCGAAATTTCGAATAACTTTTTCAAAAAATTTAGATTCCCCCCCCCCCCTTGAAACTTGAATTATTTTTCCCTAAAACTTCGAACATCTTTTACAAAGATTCGATTTTTTTTCTAGAAACTTTGAATTTCCATTTTGTCGAAATTATACAAACGAAAATTACCTTTTCCTTTCGAGAAAGGACAAATTTAACGAAACAAAAAAAATGGGCGATTCTTTATTAAAAACGAAACTTCCGAAAAAAAAAACGTAAAAGGAATAATTGCACAATTCATATAAATAACTTCTGAATTAAGAAAAAGTTACTCTATTCTTCTAAAATAACTTTCAAATAAAAGTAAAAGTAGGGGCATAACCAAAATAAAAGTTGCACAATTCTCGAAAGAATAACTTTCGAATGAAAGTTGAAAAAAAAAAGTTACGACGAGACTGTTGAAAATTTTAAAATGTGAACTAAATATTTTGCGCTATTCGAAAACGTTTCATAATTTGATTAAAATCTACTTCACTTCAACTACATATATATATATTATATATATATATATATATATAAACTGCGAGAGCGTTAGCAGTTTTATAATATATATATATAATATATATATATATATATATATATATATATATATATATTATAAACTGGAGAGCGTTAGCAGTTTAAATCGATAAATGTTTATGATACTATCCTCCTCTCTAAACTCTTGAGTGGAGCCATATTTGACCTCTAACCCGAGTGTCAGCGGAAGGCTCTGTCAAAGGTCACTGACGACCTTTCTTCTAAAGTCGGAGACTTCTCTTAGTTATCATGGTTTGATGTAAAACACTTGCAAAACACGCGTAACGGCTTTTAGAACCGAAACTCTTCCACAAAGCATTATATATATATATATAATATATATATAATATTATATTATATATAATATATATATATATGTATATCTATATATATATATATATATAATATATATATATATATATAATATATAATATATATATATATATATCAATCAAACTGTCCCTTGTTTCCCCAAGACTGGGGGTAGGGTGCGCAAACATGCACCAAAACAAACATGCACCAGAAATCCGAGGTATGCATGAGCATTTCTAGGGCATAAATAAGTGGTACCGGAACCTCAACTCCGCTAGCACTAATATATATATATATATATATATATATATACTATATATATATATATATATATATATATATATATATATATATATATATATATATATATA
Source organism: Trachelipus rathkii (assembly GCA_015478945.1). Taxonomy (NCBI): domain Eukaryota; kingdom Metazoa; phylum Arthropoda; class Malacostraca; order Isopoda; family Trachelipodidae; genus Trachelipus; species Trachelipus rathkii. The sequence continues at coordinate 62,896 of JABUQX010071117.1, forward strand.
TATATATATAATATTATATATATATATGGTACTTGAACACTTTTTGTGTCAGTTCACTTATTTAAACCTCCCTTTTAAAGTTTCTATAGCGGAACTCTCAAATCACTATTACCTCTTCTGAACTTATTTTAAAACGCTCTTTCAAACTTTCCATTCTATGCTTCCCTTCTTTAATAGATTACTTCTCAACCCCGCCAACCTA
>JABUQX010071118.1:0-25000 GCA_015478945.1 Trachelipus rathkii
AATAAGGCTATAAGGGGTTATATATATAATATATATATATAATATATATATATATATTATAGTAGTAAGGGTCCTGTTATTTATATCAGTAGGCCTGTGTTCAATTTTAAGAGAACGTGATCTGAGATGGCTTTTTGAGAACCTTTACTTTTTTGTTGTTTAAATAATGAATTTATAATACATCGAGCTTTTTAAACATTAATTAGTCTCATTAAGACGTGAAAATCTTCTTGATTACATTTTCCCTAAAATCATTAGTCTGGATTTTGTACGTTCTATAGTATATCAAAAAGTAATTTAATGATTAATCAATTAGTTATTTATCTGCAAGATACGATCATACTAGTTATTTCAATTATTCTGAATCTCATCGGCCATATATATTATTTTCAGAATAAAAATATTTTTATTTCTATATAATAAATTATTTTCAGTTTTATTTTTATTTAGTAACAAAAATAAACCAACATGTCGCAATTTTTAGTGAATCTATTACATTATATAGTACTTCGAACTTTATTATATTATTATCGACATAGTATTCTCTATATAATTGTTTGGATCAGCGTGGTACATCTGTTTGTAGACTTCCATTAGATTTTCATTCAATAATATTTATTCTAATTTTTATGTATTTTTGAAGTCTCATTGCCTTATTCGATTTTGCTTAAATTTATAATTGTAGCATAAAACTCGCACCCTAAAATTATAATATTTTACATATTTATCTATCATAAATTTATTACTAAGGATTACCTTTCAAGGTTATCGAATTTAATAATAGAAATTCACACTTTATTCTTACTATGAAAATATTATAAAATAATAATTCTATTATCGTAGACATATGTGTTAATTCAATTATAGACTTTAGACCTTTATTACAGTTATATTAGCTACCCTAAAGAAAATATTCTATACTTATTTAACTTAAATAGATTTATTTACTCCTTCCTATGTAAACTATAAATATTAAATAAATTATTATTATTAGTATATTTATAAATGTTTTCTTCGAGTAGTAGACTAGATGAGCACGGAATATAATTGTAGAATGGATGATGAGATCGTGAGAGTACGAAGAGACTTGTTCGATGTGACTCGACAAGTTCCTTTAGATGGAGATGATGCAAATTATGTTTCGAAAAAAAATAATATTTTTTTCTTTTTAATTATTCTCATACCTTTATTATTTATATCATTAGTAAGCAGATAAGATGACCTAATATGTGGTAATCCAAAAGAATGATTTATTTATGAGAATTTGCATGAAATTATATGCGAGGTATGACAATTTATCATCTATTGGAACATTTTCTTCCTAATGATGATAATTAATTTTTTATTTATTTTATTTCTCCCTTTTAAGGCAAGGTTAATCGTTATATGCTCATGGCCTCTGTGTTAATGCCTATAATGTATTTTTTTAAAATTTTCATTTATTATATATTAACTTGATATTCATTACGTTGCGATTGCTAGCGAAGCATCTGAATCAACTTTATGCTATTTCCTTTGAAATTTGCTTATAATAATAGCTTACGCAAATGTGCAGGGGTTTATGTAAAGAGAGAAATCATTTTCTCCATTAATCGACTCTCTCATAATATGACTTGCTAACACTCAATCTCGATGTATACATACTAAATAATTTTATATTATTTTACGTGTTATAGAGTCATGATTTGTCTTAAATTCATATGATATTTATTCATGAGATATATTCTAGTACGCTCACTTTTTTTCACTCACTATGCTGTGCTCAATAATACAGAAATATTATAATAAACTTTGTTATCTTTAATATTTCGAGTGTTAACTTTACCATTATCTCATAATTTGTTTGCCGTATTTTTAAGTGTAACTATGTCCTGCTACAATATAATAACTTTCAGATGGGTCTAGGCAGAGCTACCAGACACACTTGTCTAATAATTTCTACTTATTCCGTGATTAAGCATGTGGTATTCTTATTGTATACGCCGCTCTTATATTATTATCCGTATTACTAATACTTCATAGCTGCACTCAGAACATTAAAAATTAACTTTGTATCTCGATGCTTATTTAAAGCATGAGTTTGACGTTATTAAGTGTTCTTTCCGATTAGACTCATAGATACACTCAGCACATTTAAATTAATATTTTAATATTTTCGTGATTAAGCATGTGTATTCTTATGTCTTCCTTCCGATTACACTCATAGTTGCATCTCAGAACATTTTAAATTAACTTTGAAAGTCGCTGCTTAAACAAAAAGTAGAAAGTTTTATCAGGTTCCTATTCACGATTACAATAAGATTTATTAACTGCACTCGGAACTAATTCATCAAATGAATTTTAATATTTTCGCAGGAAAAATCTACAAACTTTAAAATACTTTTAATGTTGATTTATATAAATATATACTTTCATAACTGCACTCAGAAACATTATAAATACTTATTGTAACTCGATGCTTAAGGCATGTTGCTACGTTTATATAAGTGATCTCATTTATCTGATACACATCATCTTATAAGCTTAACATACTCAGCACTATTTAAAATAATTTATATTTATTTTTCAGTGATATATACACAATTTATATTATGATGGTATTCATTAAATGTTCTATATTATCATATATTAGATATACATTCTAATATTTATTGCATTCACTTACAGAACATTTAATAAACTTTGTATCTTTGATGCTCAGCATGTGCTGTTTTTAAGCTTCCTCCTCTTATTACTCATCATAGCTATTAGCACTCAGACACAATATTTAAATATTATATTATATATTATTTTCGTGATTAAGCATAGTGTATCCTTCAATATGTTATTTCTTTATTGGAATAAGGGAGGGGGAGGGAAAAAGCATTTAAATATAAATATTTGGTAACGGAATTATTTAAATAATAATTTTATAATTTATGGTAATATCTGATTGCATTACATATATTAACTACATAGTTGATTTATACACAATATTATATAAACTATTATTTATTTTATGATATTTTAAATGGGTTTAAACGTAATCATCCTTATTTAAAAACTTATTATCAAAATATTTGGCTAAACTAATAGGTTCTTTACCGATTAAATTCTTTTTCATGCTTATTGATTTCTGTAAGCTGCTGTAGCTTAGATAAAGGAATTTTCTCTTAAAGACAACTTTTCCATTTTGAGGAATTCCTTTTTCACCTACTTCACCACATCGATATGTGAGTAGGTTTTGTAACAAAAAGAATAAATTAATAGATATGGAGAAGAAAAACCATCTTTTAGAAATCACTTATTCATTCATAATGATTTTCCTTTTATTATTAAATTATCTTAGTTTAGGCAATTGAATTTTTCAAACTAAATTTAACCATTAATAAAGGTAAAATGTATGTTGGTGAATGTAAATGAAATTATCCGAAGTCACTAACAATCAAGCAGAATGAAATATTATTACTTGTTATAAAATTTAAGATTCCATCTTCATTTTAACTTCCTTATATATACAAATGAAATGATTGATATTAGTCAATCATTAGTCATTAGTTTGATCATATTAGTCAATTAATTTTCTTTCATTGTTTGTCAAATCTTAGTTCAGTATATTGATCTAGTAATTATCAATCAGTCGTATCATTAGTCATTAGTTAATCATATTAGTCATTTTTTGTTCTTTCATTTTTTTAAACCTCCGAAAAGTTTACAAGAATTATTTCCATTACTAAATTTCTATATAATTTATTAATTAAATATATATATATATTAATATATAATAATATATTATATAATATATTATATATTAATATATATTATTATTAATATAAATCATAATTATATATATTAATATTAATATATATATATAAAATATATTAATTATATATATATATATATATATATATATATATATATATATTATATATCATTAAATATATATATTAAATATATAATATAATTATATTGATTTGATTAAGATGTTTTATTAATATAGAAATACTATATTACAACCTTGTTTCTTAAAATAATATGTAGATGGTATATATATACTGTAATTAATTATTATATTATCGGCAAAATCGGCTAAATATATATATATATATTTTTCTCACTCAAATCTAGTCTAATCTATAGGCTAATATTCGCCGATTAATATTGTACTAATATTAAGGAATTTGTATAATATTATTAAAATAACTCAATAATATAATAATTAAATAAATAAATAATATATATATATATATATATATATAATTATACTATATAGTGTACTTACATATATATTATTGACTCAATATATATTTTAATATAATATATATATATATATATATATATATATATATATATATATATTATTATATATAATATATATATTATATATATATATATATATATTATATATATTAATAATTAATTATTATATATATATATATATATATATAGACTACCCGGATGCATTTCAATAACCAAAAAATTCATAACCATCGAATGATTAATAATATATATAGTCATCAAATAAGCATACACTTCTTGCCACTGTAACTTTCTTCTATACGACTATACTTTATAATATTGAAAACAACCCCTCTTCTAGACAACTTCTTACAGACATCCCTATCTATTAATTATACGTTATGTGTAGGAGAGAAAATAAATTGACCTATACACATCGTATGGTTCCTGCTGAGTGAGTTCAGTATAAGGCGATACTAAAGGACGGTATGGTAGTTAGGATATTATGCTGTCACTAACTTATATATACCTAACTTATATTACTATTTGCCAGGATTCTAAATATATTGACATATGCCTCGGTAGATAGGTCGTGATCAGCAAGAAGCGCCCTTCTTATCTTTTACTATGATATAATGTAGAAATCGTTAATCATATAGTATATATGAATATGATTCAAGAGGAGGAATATAATGTTGAGGAGTATGTGAGTGTAAGTTAAAAGCGTATGATGGAAGTAATTTAGAAAGGAACACATTTGATTTGCTCGCACCCATGTAAGTCAAACATAATGTGTATAAATTAAATCAGGTTGAGAATTACATGATGGTGTAGGCTGTTGATAAATATGTGATAATTTTCGATTTTGGTTTCTTGAATTGGGACAAAAGTATTGAGTAGGTCCGCGGAGTAAAGATGATAAATTTGTCTCAATCTCTGCGCGATGAACGTTGAAATTGTGTGAAATATGACTAATAAGTATGCTTTTTTGTTGTGTACGCTATTCCAGTCCTATTTAAGATAGAAGGTTATATATTTTTTTTTATATATTGTTAAAGTGTTCATATATATTTTTTGTGGTAATTATTTTTGTTGAATTATTGATACCCTATCTGAATGAGTATGATTAAAAAAAAGAGTACGAATTCGACACTTATTGGATAAGTTAAATATGAATTAGATGTTATTATTTTGTTGTTGGTTGGAAGCAATTTCTATTCCATACTTCGACCTACTATGGAAAAATAAAAAAATGACAGAAAAAGAATCCAACTTAATTCGTAAGCAAGTTTGGCTAAACAGTGGCAAATTAGAAATTTGAAAATTCAGAGCAACTATGTGACACTTATAGGCAGGGGGAGTATCAAAACATCATCTACCACTCAAAACGTCTCACATACCCTCCATCAGACCGCAACAAGTTTAAATCGGTATATGAGCACAGACGCAGCTCATTTATATAATAGTGAGGAGTTACATTTCAGTTGGTAAAATTCAGTAAGACGGAAAGAGATTTTATATATATATCATAGAACAGAGGTGGTTGGAAAAGAGGAAGCACAGCATATACTTAGACTCTCGGAGTTACTACTATAATATAATAATATTTATTTCACTCTTCACGTAGCGCGAATATATCAATAGACACCTCACTTGGTGCTAATACGAAGAGCGTCGCAAGGATGGGTAGGTTAAACTGACGATGTAGAATATATCAGTCCCCTCACTCGAGCTATCTATGCCGCTGCGTAGTATAGCCTTAATAAGAATATAGACGATAAAGCTACACAACATCTATAGACGTAGATATTATATAATATATCATATATACCGCTCAAAGATAGAGGGGTCAAGTGAACTGGTAAATGATATAAAGAATAAGTTATTATAGTACATTTTTTGCCGTTGATATTCAGACTCACTACTGTCTCAAAAAGCTACCGAGGATGAAATCACCATATAGAGCCATACTCATTATAACTAATCCACGCAGATATGAGGTCAGTAACTATCATACATGAGGAGGATGAGACCTTTATAGTATTTATATAGCTGTAACTAAATAATTGAAGAATATATGGAAGGAAAGTCCTCCAACAGTTTCCTAATACAGAACTTCCAAGTTCTTGATAGGCCGGCCTAGCCAACCGTTGTTGTATTAGTGTAGGTTCCCTATAGACAATTTTTTTTGTTTATCATCGTTTAGTATAGTCATAAGGTAATGTTTTATTAATAGTATTAGTACCAACAGGAAGAAGATGATCAGAGAATCCAGTCGAAAAGAGATATAGGAAGTTGGAAGCGTATTTGGAAGGAGGAGAATTTGTAGAACGTTGGGTTTTTAAAGAATTGAATTTCACAAGAAGAGCGTTAATTTCTATCCCACTTCGTGCAGCCGCACGAATGAGAGTGTCTGAGGAAAGATACTAGACGCTCTCGTGCACTGTATAGGAAGTAAAGAGAGCGAGTGATGTGGTAAATGAGTTAAAGAATGAAGGGGTCGCAGTCTCGGCGAGATATAGCAGTTGGGCGTATTTGTAAATAGTACTGATCTTGGGGAGGGTGCAAAGATTTGAAAGACAATGAACTTGCAGATTAGAATCGAACAAGTAGGAATGTATGGTATGAGATAAGCTGGTATCACAACGGATCAGCCCTGGCAGGACTATAAGGTTCCGATTTACTTGTATTGACAGAGAAACAAGAAGTAATCCGTGTTACGCACCCCATCAACACAGCCGATTATTGAGCGATCTGCAAAAGAATAGCTAGACATATAGGGAGAATGAAAGCAGCGTTACAAAAGGAGGTAGAGGATGGATTATTCCATATATTATAAGTGAGGTAGGAGCTGTGGAGCGCCAGTGACGATAGTATGTCAATTAATATACTCGGATCAAATGCTTTGGAGATATGTTAAAGCGCTATATACACACTTATATATATATTATTATATAACAGCAAGTCTCCCCCGTAGTTCCTAAGAGCGGAAAAACCTAATAAATTCGGTTAGATAGGAAAGTATATCAGCAGTAGACTTCGTGCAACGAGAGCTTTATACTGAGATCGGAATTGAACTTTTTTCTGATGATCTTATATAATGAAGTGAGTGAGAATGCGGAATTTCAAAGAATCTATTAGTATAGAAATTATAAAGTGTAGCTAACATAGGGGGATAGTTATAGTATAAATGAGTAATCAGAGCGGCTTCCTTTTATTCTGAGGAATAAGTATTGGTAGACATGATGAGATCTTCAACACTTAGAGAGGATAGTTTCTAGTAATTATGAGAGACAATAATGAGAGAATATAGTTGAGTAAATGACTAGGGTCCATATAGATGAACCGTGTGTTTTATCAATTCGAGTAATAGCAATATATATATAGGAGCATAAAGTTTTTTTCGATAAGAGAGTAGAATGGAAAAGGCAGTTTCATAATATGATTGCTAGAAGATGTAAAGATTTTGATCAGTAGGAGAACCAAAAGAGTATCCTAGCAACGATTTCTAGCTGAAATGAAATTTAGCGAGAGTGATTAGGTATAGAAACGATAGAATTATATTTCCACACTATACGTAATAGGTCAACTGGAGTTTCATAGCACTTATGAATGAGTGACAGGAACATGACCACTAAATTGAACTCAATATATAGGATTATGAGGATAAGTAAAGATATATGTATATATTATAGAAGAGGAATGTAATGAGGAAGAAAGATTTTATAGTACTGAAATTAATGAACTATCATTATATATATAACCCATCTATCGTATATACTAGAGCTACTCACTACCTTATTACTTTATTTAATAATATATTATACTCCAATATTACATTATCCTTTACGAGGTATAGCCAATTTGCTTCACTTCAATCTGCAACTTGGAAACCTTACATTTTATAAGTCCTTATGTGTCATAAATATTTTACTCATGTTAATGAGAATACATAGCCTACTTGCCCTAAGTAAAATGTATAACGTATAGTAAAATCACTAATCAAAATCATGTCTCCTCATTTCCTCATTAATAAGTACTTATTATCCATTATTCAATTATGAATATAAACTACTAATTTATTTCATTTATTTATATATTATATATAATGATTATATTAATTATATTTATTATTATTATTATTATATTATTATATATTATATTATTAATAATTATAGAAGACTTAAGGGCATTTTGTATCGTAAAATCTATATAATTATTTAGGGAGGTTGAATAATATCACCCCTGACCCTCTCATGTCTAACAGTCACTTATATATTATTAATATATATATATAAATATATTAATATATATATATATATATATATATATATATAATATATAATAATATATATATATATATATATAATAATATATTATATATAGTTATATATATATTTATATATATATGAGAGAGAGAGAGAGAGGAGAGAAGAGAGAGAAGAGAAGAGATGAAGTAGATAGAGAGAGAGAGAGAAGAGAGAGATGAAAGAGAGAGAGATGAAGAGTAGAGAGAGGAGAGAGAGAGAGAGAGAGAGAGATAGAAGTAGAGGAGAGAGAGAGAGATGAAGAGAGATGAAGTAAGATTTGGTATTGAGAAGGAGGAGATGAAGTAGAGATTGAGTAGATAAGAGTATAAGAGATAGAGAATAGAGAGAAGTAGAGATGAGATATAGTAGAGAGAGTGAAAAGAAGAGTAAGAGAAGAGAGAGAAGATAGGCTAGAAGAAGATCAAAGATGATAGAGAGAGAGAGACGAGAGATGAGAGAGTAAGTAGAGAGAGAGAGAGTAAGAAGATAGAGAGATAGAGAGAGAGATAGTAGATAAATGAAAAGATAGAGTATATATAGATAAAGAGATATAGAAGAGAGTGAGTATAGAGAAGAGTAAGACGAGAGTAAGTAGATAGATAAAGAGAATAGAGAGTAAGATTAGAGTAAGATGATGTATAAGTAATGAGTAGATATATATGTAGTAGATAGGAGATATAGTAAGGAAGTAAGTAATAGTAAGAGAGAGAGAGATGAGAATATAGGATTAGATTTTATATATATAGATAAGACTATATATATATAAGATAGTATAAATTATAAATGAATATAATATATAATAATAAGTTAGATGTAAGATATATATATATATATATATCGGATAATATTGAATATATATATATATATATATATGTATAATTGAAATATATATATAAGAGTAAGAGAAGAAGAAGTAAGAGAGAGAGAGAGAGAGATAAGAGTAAGTTAAGAGAAGATAAGTAGATAGAGTAAGTAAGATAAAGAGAGAGAGGTAAGTAAATAGTATAAGTAGAGTAAGATAGATAGAGAGAGAGATAGAGATATAGTAATAGAGTATTAAGTAATGAATATATACTAATGTAGTAAGATGAGTAATATATATAGAGTAAATGAGATAGTAAGAGAAGAGAGAGTAAGAGAGATAGGAGAGAGAGAAAGAGATGAAGATAGAGAGAGAGGCGAGAGAGAGAGAGGAGAAGTAAAGAGAGAGAGAGAGCTAGAGATAGAGTAGAATAGTTAAGAGATTTTTTAAAATAGTGATTTTTCTCCATTAATTACGAGTCATTACGTTCACTATAATATACGGTAAAAATTCATTAATCGTTAATACCCTTCACTAATATATATATAATACTATATAATATATATAATTAATTATATAATTATATATATATATATTTCATATACATAAATAACATTATAATGTACTTTTAATCTATATAGTATATAGAACTATATACATACTTATCACATACAACATACTACACTCTCACACTATACCTATAATATATAGTATATAACTATCACTACTAACAACTACAACTCATTATATAACTACAATATCACTAATATATATATATAATATATATATATATATATTATATATAATATACTAATATTATATATATTATATATATATATATTATATATATATTAAATATATATATTATATTAATAATATATTAATATATATTATATAATATATATATATATATATATATATATAATATATATTTAATAGGATATGGGACAAATCAAATCGTAGACAGCAAATTACCATTTAATAGACAGGATGATATCGTGATATTATTTAGGTTTATAAATATGGCGATACATAATTTATATATCATTACTATTTTAGGTGTGAAGAAATTTAATAATATATAGTAAATACTATATTAGAATTCAATATAATTATTCATACTAGCATCAAATAAATTTTAATTAATATATATTATTCCTATGTATCTACTTCTACACATGATAAATAATATGTGCTTACTGTATAAATATACAAAAGCTAGTTGCTTTATGTATTATACTAATTTAATATTAAAATAACCCAATATATATTACCTATCTATCAGTATACTGTTTTTTTTGTTATATAAGATATCAATCTCACTTCATATTATATTTTATTATAACATATTGGTTACATTTAGAATTGTAACAGTGTGATCTTAGTAATTATTATAGCAATACTCAACAATACTAAAAAATGATTTTTTGTCGTTTCCACTCTTGTATATGAGCATTACTTATGATTGGTGTTGGTCCCTGAATTATAAGTATATAGACCAGTGAAATTAATTTATAATAAGTCATATTTATATTACATTATTACCAACATAGAGATGTTATAATACATATAGGTGTAAACTCACCATTTCACCATCTCATTACTATAATTAGCGCTAAAGTAGGTATTATTGGGTACTGGGATAGTAGAAAGTAAGTTACCAGAATAGTGAGATACCATAAGGTTAAGTTTATTTATATAAAAGACAATCCACCATGGCCTATATATTACTAGCTTATTTTGTCTGTCATATTATACTGAACAGTTATATTTCTTATTCTATATAGATATATACTTACTCCTAAATCTCGGAAGGAATATCTATACTATGTTTTATATTATGGGGTTATACTATATATTAGCCAATAAACCTCTTACCTATACTATACCCGCGTTCTTTTATATCTTTTGCTATATCATATTTAAAATTTATATGTAGAATTATAATAATGATTTCTTAAGTATGTATCAAAGAATGCACAATACCTCTTTATATGTTATACAATGTAATGCTTTTTTTTCACAACATAATAATATAATATATATATTAATTAATATATATATTTATTCATATACTTCAATAACTATCAAAGTTATAAATTGATGGAAGAAGGTGAAGAGAAATGTCATGCGTATGTCATATAGTTGATCCCTATGTTATTGGGGGTTTCATTAACTATAGATTATGATAATCAATTGTAGATTAGAGAAGGATTGAGGACTTATTTTCTCACCTAGAATGTATATGAATTTTTTATTCTGGTCGCGGCCTCGTACTAGCCATATCGCAGTTAGAAATCAGCACTAGAATTTTGTGGCATCCCTTGTTAAGCTCAATGCCTATGTTAATAGCTACCAATGACTACTTTTAGTATCAGGATCCTAACAATATTGATGTACCATATTAAATGTTGTGTCATTCAACTAGGTTAAAGTATTAAGATAATCATAATTACTAGTATCATTTATCCTTTGTATTATATAGTATAGTATATTAAATGCTAAAGGTAACAGACGGAGAAATACTAATCAATTTAGACCTCTATTATTATTCACTTGTACATCCCTATACTAAAGACAGTAGAGTATGTCAGAATAATACTAATAATAATAAACATATATGCTGATCAATTATATACTGTATACTGTTATATTGATCATATTGTACCCATGGATATACTACCATTTACACATCACATAAGCATATTAACATTATAGGTACCTAGTAATTTTTATTTACCGAAAAACCTAAGTTGGAATAAATAATAAGTCTCTGTACTCACCTACTATATATAAATGTTAACTAAATGTTATTAATATACATATACCTTATCTCATACAATACGATTTCAGAGCCCTGAAGCTATAAAGCCAGTACCAATTCTGAAGTCCTGTTATCTTAGTGAAGAGCTTTAGTATTTCAGATATATACGTAATACAAGATCGTTAATTCTCTGTGTGATTATTACATGATGTATGCATTGTCATTAATATGATTGCTTAGGTTGAATATTTTTTTACTCGGTTATTATCCAGTTTAATAAAATCATAGGTACAGCAAATTTCAATATTAGCTACGTAATATATATTATTTCATCACATTTAAAATCATTATTCTCAGATTTATCTCATGGAACTCAATGAATTTAGCAGCATATCAAATGTGGAGCCCAAGTGAACTTATCTGGTGTCCCTACAACTTTTATATAATATCCTCAATAAAAGTACATATAATTCTATTTACTTGTTCAGCTTCTAGGTCATAAAATTTAGAACAGGGTCTTAAATGTAAATGTTTCTCTCACACCTAATACAAAAATATAGGTATATTATGAAGACCCATTTTTATTAACTACACTTAGAAAGAGAAGCTAATTATAAAGACTTTACAACATTATTATATATAATACTTATATTGACTAGTAATAATTAATTATTTCCTATATTATTCAGAATTAATAGACAATATATATAATTAATATAAATTTTCGAAAATTAAATATAAAATAAAATATAGTAATATAAATATATATTAATATATATATATATATATATTATATAATATTTATATTATATATATATATATATATATATATTATATTAATCTATTATATATATATATATTATTATATATATTAATATATATATATTATATTAATATATATATACTTATTATAGTATATATATTATATTATATATTATTATATTAATATATATATATAATTATATATATATATATATATATAATATATATATATATATATTAATTATTGTATATAATATATATTATATATATTATATATAATATATATATATTTATTTAATAATATATATATATATAATTAAACATATACTCTTCTCATTTACATAATATACACTCACTTATATATAGTTAAACATACTCACACATATATCTATATCTCACATAATAACCATACTGATAACAACATATAACTCAATACATAAAGCATGATGGGAAGGAATATTATTAACTATATCATAAAATAAAGAAAATGGGAAAATGGTGTATAGTTTGTACCTATAAAATTCGCCAATTCTAACAATTTGGATACGGTGTTAGACAAAAAAAATAAGCAGATGTTCTTTTCAACATTATAAGATATATACTACAAGAAACACATATTATTCAATGTGAATAGACATTTTTCATGTTGTAAATGAGTGTTATATATTAAATCACTAGTTTATTGAATATTTAATAATAAAGGTTTCATAAAGTTAGAATTCTTAAGCTAGCTCACTTGATAATCTCACCCACAAGAAGTAAATATCTCCGACGGTGAATACCATCTATCTAGAATGCATTTAAATAGTCAAATAATACAGCGAGGTACACTTTAACATAACCGAGGAGCTTGCTCGTATGACAAAAAAAAAAAAAAAAGATTGCAGAAGTGGAATAAGTCGACTTATCAGCAATCATATATCACCTTAGACAAACACGGTATATATTATGTGAATTAGGTAACGATGGTGACTTTTCAGCTCAAAATATAATCACTTACTATGAAAAGATGAGAGTAGATATTTTTGATCTAAGTCTCGCTACGAGAGAGAAATCTTGTCAATATTTCATCATAACATTTCATTAACATTCAAATAAGGTAAACACTAATAAAGTGAACTCTCTCAATTCTAAAAAATATTTGAAGTAGAGACAAGTCATCAAATGAGAGCAAAGACATAATCTCACAATTTTGCACCAATCTGTGAAAGAGATGAATGAGGCTTACTACGTGAATAAACTCATGGAGAGATTACTTTATAGACTCATATACAGAAGAGAATCCTTTCAAGTGGTGGCATGAAAATGGCCAGGTTTCCATTATTAATCAGTGCTTGCTAAAGCAAATATTTATCAGGCAGCTCCCTCTGAGTCAGTATTGAAGGCGAGCATTATTTTTTAGTGTTAATAGGTTGAGGAATTTATATATATAGCTCACATAAACACGCCCAAAAATAGGATAACATAGCTTCTATCATCGCCATGATTACTAGTGAAAGTTATATAATGTTTTTGTAATCATACATATATATATATAATAAATTTTGAGGAATTATATATATTTTTGAATTTGAGTAATTGAATATGATATTCATTAATCTTTAATCTTAAGGAAGTATATATATTAGTATATATATTTATATTATTGAAGTTATTGGGAATTAAATTAGCGTTTTTATTTATATTGATTCCATTATTATATCAGTATACTATATATACTAATTAATTGAGGTCTCTATATACTATTCATTATTATAATATATATATTATATTAAATATTGTTAAGCTAGTTAAATAGAAGTTTTCTTGTAAATTATAGGTAATTACATGTTAAACATTACCAAAATACATTATTCTAATAGCTAGATAATTACCATCATAGCGTGATATATAATCACCACTTAACTTACACACGAGGAAAATTGGAGCAATCTGCACCCTAAAATACTCTTCTTCCCCTCAACATGCAAACAAACACTCAATAGAACACCATTAACATTAATAAAAAGTATTATTATTCTTTATAGATTCTTATATACTTATAAGATATCTAATTTTTTATAATTATTTTATAAATAAAAATATTATATATACTTGAGTACTACTATAAATCAAAATATGTGATTAAATAATGACTAATAGTACTTGGTTGTACACAGGGATGCAATCCTGAGTTGTCTAGTAGTACATACAAATTGATTATTTATTATAAATATTAATTGAGTTGATTAATTTTAATTTTATATTATATATTATAAAGTAATTAGAATATAAGGTAAATCACGATCTATAGCAATTGCTGTTTCACGGTATCGTAAGCTCTATTATATATATCTCAGGTATCTAGGTACATATATATATATCCCTTAAATAATATATATTAAAATAATATTAATTAATAAATTAATTAATATATATAATATTATATATTATATATATATATAATATATATAATATATTATATATATATATATATAATATTATTATATAAATTAATATTAATATATCTATATATTTATATATTATATTAATATAATATATTAATATATTATATTAATCTATATATATATAATATATATATATATATAATATATATATTAATATATATATATATAATATATATTAATATATATATATTATATATGATTATATATATATTATATATAATTAATATAATATATATATATTTAATATATATATATATTATTAAATATATATATTAATATTAATATATTAATATATATATATATATACTATATATTATAATATACTATATATCACATTAACTAAATAATAGGTGGCACCTGTTAATTAGTAGTAAACTGATTATATAAACGCCATTAATTCCTTAATCACTAAAAAAAATTAACGGTGTAACTCAATTTAAAAGTACGTTTTATCGTATAAAGAAATGTTAAAATATATATATATTAATATTATATATTAAATATATATTAATTAATATATATATATATAATTAAAATATATATAATATATATATATATATATATATAATATATTAATATATAATATATTTATATAATAATTGATATATTAAATATATATATATTAATTTAATAATATATAATATATATTATTAATATATATATATATTATTAATTAATATTATATATATTATATTAATACAATATAATATAATTATATATTTGTTGTATATATATAATATATTAATTATATATATATATTTGTTAGTTATATATAATTTAAATATATTATATATTATATATTTATATATATATAATATATATATATATATATATATTATATTATATAATATATTAATATATTGAATTTATAACTACACCATTATATGAATCACTAATATAAAAATATATTAATATATATCTATATATATATATAATATATATAAAATATTATAATTATAAATTATATTATGTATATATATATAATTATTATTAATATATATATATATATAATTAACACCATAACACACACACACAAAAGGTGGTCGAATGGGTTATAATATATGAAAAGTTATGAGAAAAATTGGCAGCAAATTAAATAAGTATTTAAATTAATTAAACTATAAAATAAAATATTTATTAACGGCGTTAATCCACATTATATAAATAGCGTTTATCGGTAAAGAATTAACGGAAGTTAACTTAATCGTTAACGTTAACCGTTATCATGTTCATATGTGTTCAAAATTAAAGTTTAGAATAGGTAATATGACTGTTTTAAGAAACGTATGCGACAAATGAATTATCATATAAAAGTATGTGCACAGTAAATAATAATAATATAATAATATTACATAAATAATAATAATAATAATAATTATAAAATTAAATAAAATAATATAATAAATATTAATAATATAAATTCTCGACTAAACAATCTTCGAAATCTGAATATTATAAAGTAACCTTCTAGACTGATAAATAATTTAGCAGATTACCTTATTTATGGTGCCGACTATATGTCCAAAATACTTTCCAAAAGCGTAAAATTACCTATTGTAATATAGTATTAAATAGTTATTTTAATCATATTTAGGATACAGCTATAGAATTATTTATTTCAAAGTCGACTTTTCAATATTTGTTGGTTCAAGATTAATAATCTGAGTAAATTTCGATACTAATCGTAATATATCTGAATATTTGGTATATAATATTTCTTTCCTTTCTCTTTTTTATCTTCCTTTATTATTTTGCCCCCAGAATGGGAGTAAGGTGCGTGATACGAGCATCGGAAAAGAAAAGCAGTATAGAAAGAACAATGACATAAGTCGAAAAGAAAGCCATATGACTTAACCTGCACCCAACTAGTATATTACATTTAAATTTAACGATAAAACTACATTCGAGTAAGTCACAGAAAATCTCCACAACCCTTAAGCTTCATGGGACAGCGATGGTCACTCACGTAGAGTAGATATCAGATAAGTGTAAGGGTTTCATTATACCTCTTGTGCACTCAGTTAGTGAGAGCCACAACCATACACGCCTCAAACAATCACCTATACCCGCCATTTACACTCTCATGTTATATTACACCTTTTCTATCTCGCTTACTATCAAACTCACAGTTCCTCCTCTCTACTTCAGTATATTAACATTCATTATATATATATATATATCTAACTCACCGAACTCATGATCCTAACTTTTATATCTTCTTCAATTATATTATATATACTCTAATATATATATAATTATATACTATATACTACTATACTATACCAGTATATATATATCACTGGATCGGTTCTCCACATAAATACACAATATATATATATATATATATATATATATATATATATATATAATATATATATAATATTTATATTATAATAATATACCTCTCAGTACTATACTAACTTATAATTAAAATACATTCGTCATATTTAATACAACCGACTATCATTCTGTATTATATATATATATATATATATATAATAATATATACTTTTCCACTATATATTGACCAATTAATTTTCTGTAATTCGACAACCGTAATACTTTATTTCATTTATTCATTAATATAATTATATATACTATATATATACCCCTTCATATTATTCTTCACCACAATACCATAACCTACTCTTCTTAAATATAATATAACGTATATATCAATTCCCATTTATAAATTAATTCTTCTCACATACTTACCTAGCATATAGTCCCCTTAAAGATTGTCCATCTCTGAGCACATTGAACACCTTGCTAGAATATATTAAAACATAGATTCTTCAATAATATATAATAACCAGTAATAATTCACATGTAGATTCTCACTAACTCATAAATCAATAAATACAACATGGTAAACATAAATACATATACCCTCCAATATAGATTAATAATATATCAATTAAGCATGAGAGTCACACACAATCAATTACATAAGTACTAATATAATAAATTACATCTTTAACATTTAAATCACAATAATAATAATAATAATCAAATACATAAGATTCTAATAAAATTTGCACATAATATATAATAATCACAATAATAATAATAATAAATAAATTATAGATAAATGGTGTTTATTTGAGAAGATTGACAAGATATCATTTTTCAACAGTTATTTAATTGAAAGTTAAAATGACCTTCCTGCCAATTATAATAATAAATAACTACACAATAAAATAAATAATGATATAATAATAATAATAATATATTAATATCATCTAGTTATAGAATAATAAACCATTTTTATACAAAAATTACACGATATTAATAATAGAATTTCGTACGTAATACAAATATGAAGAAAGCGAAAACAAAGTGGATACTTAAATAATCTAAAATATATAATTATAAATAACTCAATAACAGAGTATAATTAATATTTAATATATGCATTAACTAAACAGTAACTGTAATCGATATCAACAATCATAATACATAACTTCACAAACTCAATGTGAGAGTAAGAGTAAACATAGAGTGAGATCACTATCAATAATACATATAATACATAACATAATATAAAACACTAATATTAATAAAATAAATCCAAATTCTATACATATATAATAATTAATAATAAATAATAATAACTAGTATTACTATTTTATTATTATATTCAAACACTCCAATCTTAATAATAGATTATATTACAATAAAAATAAATCCTAATGTAATACTGAATAAATAATAATAATAAAATAATAATAAATAATAATAATAATAATTAGAATAATATAACAGTAATATTACTTGATTATAATTAGTACTTAATAATAATAGTAATAATATTAACTTGTATATAAATTTATAATAATCAGTGGAAAGATACTGATCATAATTAAGAATATTTACAGCAATAATGATCACAATTATAAAAGAATAATATAAAATAATAATAATTTTATAAGATATAATAATAATATTAAGTCAAAATAATATAAATATATTACTTAAATGAAAATATAATAATAATAAATAAATATAATAATAATACTCCTCTATATAATAATCCAAAAAAATAATAATAACACTTCATAATAATAATATACTATTCAATAATAAAATAATAATAACAATATATCAAGAGATCAATAATACTAATAATACAAAATAATAATAATAAAATAATAATAATATAAATAATAATTATCAAATAATGAATAATGATAATAATAATAATGGATACAATAATCAAATAATATACATAAAATAATATATAAATATATATAAAAATCACATAAATAACATAAATAATATAAATATAATAATTAATAATTCATAAATATATATATAAATTAAAATAATAATAATAATTAAAATAATAATAATTATATTATATAAATAATTAATTTATAAATATCTAAATAAAAATAATGGAATTGTGTAGAATTAGATAACTTAAAATTAGAGCAAATATACCGCGTCTTTTTTCCTAAAAGATGAATTGCGAGGCACTTGAGAGCTTGTGCAGATTTGTCAAAGCTGCTAAAAAACATCCGGAAAGTATTTATTATAAGATATAAAATAGAAAATTTAAATAAATAAACGTAATGTTTAGATGTAATGCGAAAATAATTAGATTATTTACAAAATTGTCTGCTTTAAGTGATAAGAAAGTGAATTTACAATAAAAGTTAGTTTAACCATTTAATATTTAATTAAATAATTTAGCTTTTTATAATAAAGCACAAAACTTATTTTAGGGGAAGTTCTGACTAAGTATAGAAGAAAAACAGAAGAAGAAAGCAGAAGATAGAGAGTTGAAGAATTCTTCTGACTCAAAATTCAAGATTGCTAATGTAGTTCTATGTATGATTACAGTAGGAATACAAGACTTAACACGTTTCCGTAAGAAACTACAGAAAACTACTGCATCAATATTACTACAAAACAACCAACTAGCAAAAACTTTACAGGTCCAATTCAAGGCTAGTCTGTTTTTAGCTATTTTTTGTTTATTTAATTTGTTGGATGTGTCCACTGTTTAATAAAAAAACTGTTATGTATTTTTTTGAATAAGTATATTATTTTACCTATTTCTATGTAACAATATGAGTCTGAAAGCTCATTTAGCAGATCCCTGCTTCTTAAGCAAGCAAACATCTTAAAGTAATAGTATAACGTTAAAATGTTAATGTTTATTTTAATCGTGTCGTAAGATTGCATTCAGATCACATGTATTTCTTAGAACAGGTTATGTTCTACCTAGCGGTAGAACATAAACTATCATTTACCTCTTAAAGTATATTACAAGATGGTTGAATCGATTCTATTATGAGCATCTTAAAAGTTAACAGAGATATGTCTACTGCGGGAGAAACGCTCGAAACCGCCCATCAACTACAGCCATGTTAGTGTGATCGAATAGAATCAACACAGTTCACGTTACGACCAGATATATAAAACGGATCGTTGAGACCAATTAAAATTTTTTCACGACATTTGTGATCACAATTCAAGAATCTGATTTGACTCATGACGAGTCGAGATTGTGACAGTAAACTTGTGTCACACTTGAAGACTTGACAATTCATTGACTTTAATATAATGATATTCTTATAAGTGTGACTATACACGTTTGAGATCAACTTTTAACGAAAGCTGTTGAAGCAATTGCATAACTGCGTAACTGCGTCCTCATTCTTCGTGATTTGAGATTATATCAATATTGTAATCAGTGACACTGCAAAGTGTAACCTTTGCAATCGTAAATATTTTTGGAGAAGATGAATGACTTATGAGTTAAGAAACCATCTTAGCTCAAACACAAGAAGAAGAAAATAAAACGGGTAAAAAGAGGAAAGTATATCCTAAAGCAGCTTTAAGAATTAAATAAATTAATCATGAAATTTGAAGAAAAAATAAAAATATATGGGGACATTAAAAATGAAAAATCACAAAGGATGAATAATAAAATTGCTGAAGTGATAGTAATAAACTATCTTTCTTTTTCTCACAATGATGATCTTAGATTTGAGCGGTTAATTAAAAAAGCGGTCACTTTATAGACGCTACGTCAAAGCAAATACTACAGAGATATTATTTGTGATAAAATGTATCACTGAGTTAAAGCTAATGTTTCAGATTTAATAACTTAAATCAAACAATCATTCAAGTTAGCATTCTCCACCTATTAATGGTCAAATATCATTCAGGAGTTTCTTTGTTAACTCTGACTTGCCATTTCGTAGACAAGAACTTCAAACACCAAAATTTTGTATTGTGCGCTGAACAATTCAGTAAACTCCAGACGGGTGAATATCTTAGTGACCTGTTTAATGGAATGTTTAATGGAAATGGAACCTATCTCCAGATAATATTCACCGTGTCATGAGAGATGCTGGTGCCACTATAAAGAAAGCTCTGTTAATTTCTGGAGTGAATAAGACAAACTGTTTCAGCCTTCAACTGTGCCTTACCAGTAAATATAGATTGACATTTCAAGCATCAGTTAGTGAAGCCCTCTCAAAAATGTATGCCAAATGTCGCACACATTAATCATAAGACTATGCGTCAAGAAGAACTAAAGAAAATACAGACAAGAATTAACGTTCCATAGCTTTCAGTAATACACGACGTTACCGCACTCTAGAACAGCACTCTGTAAATGATGGCAAGGATGCGAAAACTTAATGAATCTCTCTGTTTGTGCGGCCCGATGAAATGATAAAATAAATGTCTTAGCATATCATGACAGTCCTATTCTAACCGACTGTATCTCTGAACTCCAACCCTTTAAAGTTATTACAAAGATAATCAGCAAAACTCGTTATCAGAAGCGAACATCATTTCTCTTGTAACCACTTTGAAGAGAGTATTAGTATCCTAAGACAAGGAGAGTCAAGGAATAAAGGTGATGAAAAGTGACAATGTTGAGACAAATTAACAAAAGATTTGATTTCACTGAGAGCATCGAATTGTATTCCTTATCTACGTTTATGGACTTGGATAAAAAACAAACACTTTCACTTCTCAGTTTTCAATGAGAGAGTTAAAAAGAAATTCAAAAATGCAAGTCTGAGATAGTTCAAGAAAAACAGAGAACAGGAATCGTTGCTTGAAAACTGTCCACCAGCACCACTGTTACTGACGTCATAAATGCAAATCTACATTCAAGCAGTTACGATGAAGATTATCAACTGTCTAAGCAAGCATCAAAAAATGTCGTCGACATGTACATCTAAGAGAAATGAAATTGCAGTGACGAAGATCTTATTGCATAGTGGAAGATTTAGGAGGAAAGTTTCCTGATCATTCACAGTTATCATTTCTGTCCACTAGTGTTGCCAGTGAACGTCTTTTAGTGATCTAGGATGAAAAAAGTAACGTATTAATTGCTAAGAGAGAGCAGAAACGTTATTATTTTTGAAGAGATAGAGAGAGAGAGTGATCTAGGAGGAAAAAGAGAGAGATATAGTGAGAGAGAGCTGAAACGTTATTATTTTTGAGAATAAACTTCCAATAATTGATTTCAATTATCAACTATCAACTATTCAACTTTCAACTTTCAACTTTGCTTTAAAAATTAATGAAGTATTTTTCCTCTTTCAAAGTGCAGAGGTTGAGGGGGAAAAAGAGATTAATGGGATAGGTGTAAGGGTGACTCCACATCCCTTATCCTCGAAAGGGTAATGTAAAAACCGAATGTACTTTTTTCATTCACTATTTATGGCTGAACTATTATAGTTGCAGTATAAAAAGTGGCAAATTACTGGCAATATACAATATTCGCATTCTCATTCTCGAATATTGAAAAATTATTCGCTTTTACATTATTTACATTCGAGAAAATTTACAAAAACATATTTGTATTCACATTCAAAATTGCGAATATTAAAAAAATATTCGAATTCACATTCGTATTCGCGGAAATTGTAAAATTGATATTCGGTCAATATTATATATATATATATATTATAATATATATATAATATATATAGTATCATATATATATACTCATATATATTATATATATATAATATACTAATATATATATTATATATATACTATAATATACGATTTATATATATATATATATATATATATATATATATACTATATATTATAATACTATGATATATATTATATATATATATATAATATATATATACTATATATATTATATATAATATATAATAGTTATATACTATGACATATATAAATTTATAATATATTACTATATTATATTAATATATAAGATATATAATATATATATTATATAATATAATTATATATATATATATAGTATTAAATATTAATATATAGTATTAAATATATAATATTATATGACTATTATATATAATTAATATAGGTGATATAATATATAATAATAGGTATTAATTATAATAGAAAGATAATTATAAATATATATAATATGATATGATATATATATACATAATAATATTATATATAATATATATATATTATATATCCAAACTACTATATATATATATATTATATATAATATATATTATTATATTATATTATGAATATCTATATATATAATATATATTATATATATTTAATATATATATATATACTATATATATTATAATTGAGCATTGCTGTTTGAAAAGAAATAGGTTATAATATAGTGAAATATCGAAATACCTGATAGATATTTTATATATATATTATATATAATATATAATATATTATATATATATATATATATATATATATATATATATATATATATATATATTTATCATATATTACTATATATATATATATATATTATAGTATTATATATACTATACGTATATATATATATATTATATATATAAATAGTATACATAAATATATATATAATATATATAATATATATACATATATATATATATAGTATAATATATATATATATATTAGTAGATCTACGTATATATATATATATATACAAAATGTCACACTTCACGGCAGAGTCCTTTTCAAGGAGGAGACAAAATAGATATTTAGGAAACCCACCTGTGCAGTCCTCTCAACCAAATTTATCAGATGGACGCGGACATAGCTTCACGTGAGAAAAGATCAAATACGCAGAAAAACAAATTGATTGCAAGGAGTTTTCACGGAACAGTGGGGCTGAAAAGAAGGAGGCAGCACAGTGAACGATTCTAGCGGTTTTCAACTTCTCACACAAAATCATGGCAAGGTTTTACTTGATTAGTCTTACGCAGGCGACTCAATGTGTGGAATAGGAAGGTCAGAGTGGGAGTGACAGCATGCTATCACTCGCTCGAAAAGCTTTCGTTATGTCAAGCGCTACCACACAAGACATCCCAATAGTCCCAAAGCGGCAGAAGACCATTACCAGTGAGATAGAAAGTATGTGCCAGTTGACCATTGAGCGTCGAAAGTTCATACCAGATGGATCTAAGAAGAAGAGAATAAAACCCCGATGATCCAGAAATGAGACTTAGTAGAGTTCAAAGAATTTAGACGAATACAGCGCGAAAGCTATAGGCGATAGCTTGAACAATATCACGAGCGGCTACCCTTTTTTAGGATCGCTTAACATATTGCAGCCCTATCCAGCATTGAGCGAAAAATATTTAGTATCTAAGGGCATAGAGAATAAAGTTGAGCAAGGCACTGGCGCCAGTTCGGTGAGAACACTCCTTCAGAAAACGGGGAGGAATGCTCTCCGGCACACTTGCCTCCTGACTTCATGACC
>JABUQX010071118.1:45000-55000 GCA_015478945.1 Trachelipus rathkii
TCTTCTTCTTTTTTCAGCATTATTAATTACAAAATCTTTACCGTACCAATATTATAAGCAAGTAAAGCAAACTTTAAAAAGATTTTGCAATTATAGTACTAAAAAATTTATTTTTAAAGTACGGTATAAGATTCATATAAATATTTATATGTATATATTATATATATATAATATATATATAATATATAAAAATAAAATATATATATATATATATAATATATATATATATATATATATATATATATATATATATATATATAGATATTACAGATAAACACCACTTTTCACGGGCAGAAAACAATCTAGAAGGGGGGTGTACTCAATAAAACGTCTGAGTAGGACAGAAACCAAGCCCAAGGAGAGTATAACTCACACACACACACACACACACACACCACACACACACACACACACACCACACACACACTCATCACACATATATAATATATATTATATATATAATATATATATATACCTATTATATATATATATATAGTATATATAATAGATATATATAATTATAGATATATATATATTAAAATATTTATATATATATTTTATATATGTAATAATATATATATAATACACTATATACTATACCATAGTATAATATATATATATAATATATAATATATATATATAAGATATATAATATATATATATATATTAGGACCATTGCAAAAAAAAAAAAATTCGATTATGTCACTAGCACCCCTGCCATTTTATTACAATAACCAAAACATTATGGCCTGCGAATTTTCAGGACTGTAAGTTAAGTTTTGACCCCCGCCCACTTCAAAAATAGTTTTATGTTCAATGCGGACTGTAGTTTAGTTGCTTCATAAAATTTTTAAATAATTATAAATATATCTTAACATTCTGTGAAGCAACAAAAATAAATAGCTATGATAGATATTTATGTATACGTATATATATATATATTAATATATATATATATAGTATATATAATAATAATAGGGTTCCATCTGAAAAGCAACTCTTTCATTTAAAAGCACATGGACAGCGTAGAAGAAGTTAGGAAAATCATCGGCGGAATCAATTAAGGGCACATTTACAGCAGCAAAACATGTCACTCGACATATGGATGGAAACTGGTTCCAGCTCAAAAGGAAAGAACAAGAAGATTAGCTGTTCTGGTATCTGGCAAGCCAGACTTTGAAGAAGGCAAGGTTCTTGGAATCCCAGTAATCACAAATACAACAGGTGAAGAGCAAGCAAGAGCTACGTTTAACCTCGCAAATGAGTGGGACATTTCAGGTAATGTGAGATTGCTTGTTTTTGATACTACAGCTAGTAACTCTGGGTATAAAAGTGGAGCTTGTGTTCGACTGGAAAAGCTCTTAGGCAAAAAGTTATTTCTACTGCTGGCTTGTCGACATCACATACTGTATATGAAAGAATACTGAGTTCAGTTCACAAAGAATTGTTTGGTGCAACATCAGGTCCTGAAAACACCGACTTTATTCAATTCAGAGATTCAATTTGGTCAACTATTAACAAAGAAGCTGGTTTTAGGACCCTAAAATTCAAAGACAGAAGTTTGCAACTCGATGTGAAACAATCTATACAGTCGCTGAAGGGAATACTTTCTACTCCAAATAGAAAGAACTTGCTGCCTCGTACTGACTATCGGGAGTGTGCTGAATTGATGTTGATACTTCTCGGTGAGACACCTGAAAGAGGAATGCATTGGGTGAAACCAGGAGCAGCTCATCATGCTCGATGGATGCCATCCATTTTGTATCCTGCAAAGATGTTGGCTTTCAGTTCTCAAGCAGGATATGACAGACATGATCAGAAAAACTGTCGAAGCAATATGCAAATTTATGCACTTTTCCACGTTGAAAATTGGCTCTGTTCATCCATTGGGGCCGATGCAGCTTATAATGATCTCAAACTATGGCATGACTTGAAGAATTATTGTAAACATGATTCACAAGTTGCAAACGCAGCTTTAAAATCAATGAAAAGGCACTTCTGGTACTTAACTGAAGAATGTGCTGTGTTCTCTCTATTTTCAAACAGACTTTCCTCTTCAAAACGTCAAATTATTGCTCGAACGTTGCACCAAATTCCTCAACCATCAGAGTTTGAAATAGGAAATCCAACTTTAATTATTCTTACCAACAGTACAAAACTAACATCGCTTATTGGGCCTAAATCTTGGTTCTTATTTCACAGTCTAAAAGTTAGAGCCGACTGGCTGCGTAAACCTTTTACTGAGTGGCAAAAAGATCCCAATTAAAAAGAAGTTGAGACATTTGTGCGGCATATGAAGGTCGTGAATGATCTGTCAGAACGGGCTGTAAAACTGATTCAAGACTTCTCAACCAGGGTTACCAATGATAAGAACACAAAAACAGTTTTGGTATTGCAAGTTCGTTGAATTCATATTCACCTCAAAGAATTCCCCAAACTTCAAAAGGAGACAGTAAATAGTTAAACTTAGATGTTAATTTGTATTAAGTTAAAGTTTTACAAACGTTTATTATTATTATTAAAGTCTATATTAGTATTATTATGATTAATTATTATTATTATTATTATTATTATTATTATTATTATTATATTATTATTATTATTATTATTATGATTATTATTATATTATTATTATTATTATTATTATTATTATTATTATTATTATTATTATTATTATTATTATTATTATTATTATTATTATTATTATTATTATTATTATTATTATTATTATGTACTTTTCAGTTACTATGTACTTTATCTTCTCTTTTTAATAAACTGTATTGCATTACAAATATTTTTTTCATGATTTTAGTGTAGAAAAATGAAGATTTATTCAGTAAATCAGTTAATTGGGTTGGGCGGGGGTCAAAACATCATAAATATCTAAAAATTTAGGTACACATCTTCATATTTGCCAGAGGAACAAGATAGAGGGTGCACCATGTAATTAAAAAAAAAAAAAAATTAACCTCTTTTTTGTAATATATAATATATATATATTATATATATATATAAATATATATATATAATATATATATATATATATATAATATATTTTTCTGTTGTATATTTGTTAATCTAAAAAAAATAAAATATATTATAGAAATTTTTATTATAAATTATTAATTTTATATATATTATATTATATATAATATATATATATATATATATATTATATATATATAATATATCATATATATATATATATATATATATATATATTAATGTATATATATATATATATATATATATATATGAGTATTCACATATATTATAATACATCATCTAATAAATTCGAGCTTGTATCTTTTTATATTTTATAAAAATTTGAAGGAATGATAAAAAAGGACAGTTTCCATTTGTGCCTTGAAGGCTTTTTAAAAAAACAAAAAACTTTTTTTTATCTTTTCAAAACTGTCGCTAACGAAAAAAGCCTTTTTGTTCTACAGGTATAATTATTACATTATATATAGTACTATTATAGTATATTATATATATATATAATATTATATATATTATATTATATATAATATATATATAATAATATATATATATATATATATATATATGTAATTATATACTATATATATATATATATTATATTATAGCTATATATCCATAATGGGCGAATCCGGCAATACTTTGATTCGAATCCGCATCGTGTGTGTGGAAATTTTTCGAATCGAATCGAATCGTGTGTGTGAAAAATTCTCGAAATCCAAATCCGCATCCGAATCCATGTAAAAATCTTGAATCCGAATTTCGAATCCGGATTCGAATCCTAGTCTATTTCTTGTTTCTACAGAATATTAACCATCAAAATATACATATTCTTCAAATATTTATGATATATGTTAAAAAATTATTATTTTCATTTTAATTTTATTGTACTGCATGCCTCATTATACATAATTATTCCAGGTGCTAATAGGATTTCTTATAATATTATTAAATAAAAATAAGTATATATGTATATATTATATAATATATATTATAATATATATATATAAATTATATATATTATATATATATATATATATTATATATATATATATATAGACAGAATGATATGATTGAGAAGATTGGATATTTGACGCAGTCAGGGACATAAGAAGAATTTCTTCACCACAGTTCAGAGCGAAGCTAGCAACCCGGCCCTTTACTTTGTATTTTTTGCTTGAAAAACTCTTGGACCAGCATCGGAAACTTTTGCGCCAAGAAACATGATCTTCTTGAGGGCTCAGGAGGAACGATTTTGGAGCCAAAATGGAAGAAGATGCTAGTTCCATTGAAAGGGTGAAACCCTACCTGAGCATATAACTCAAGGACTAGCATCGAAAAAACATTGGCTTGAGAAGAGTTTCTAAGAGTCCTCCCAGGGATCAGGAATTTCGAGGCCGAAGCAAAGTAAGATTGCGGCCAATGACAGCCGAAATCCTAACCAGAGAGAGGTGTAGATGTAGAATATAATATATATATATATATCATTATATATATATATATTATATATTAATATATAGTTATATATATATATATATAATATATATTAATATATATATATATATATATATAATATATATATATATATATATATATATATATATATTATAATTAAATTATTTCTATTAAGCTTTAACTGCTATAAAATTGAATTTTAAATAAGCTCTTAGCTTCCCTTTTATAAATTTTTTGAAAAGTAATTAAACTATATTATGCTATTTTATTAACATTCATAATTAAATAATAACAACCTATTAAAATATTAAATTAATTTTTTTAACATATTCTCAATAAATTATTAGTTTTTCCAATGTTTTAGGAGTAACTCTATTTCTCCTATGGTGTTATGATTAGCCAATAATAATAAAAATATGCATCTGATTGGACTCTTAAAGCACTCCTATTGATTGGCTCCTAAATGTGATTGCAATTTTATTCTAATTTCGTTTTTTTATTATATTTGATGATTTTTGACATACTGTAGAAACAAGAAATAGACTCCGCGATTCGAATCAGGATTTGGAATCGAGCCTCCGAATCCAATCCGTATGTGTAAAATGTTCGAATGAATTCGAATCCAGCACCTTCGGATTCGAATTCGAATCCGAATCCGTGTGTGTGGAAATGTTCGAATCCAAATCCAAATCCGAATCGGAATCCGGATTCGAGAGCTTGAATCCGGGTTCGGATTTGCCATCTCTGAATATAATATATATATATATATATATATTTATATATATATATATATTATATCATATATATATATATATATATTATATATATATATATTATATATATATAATATATGATATATATTTCTATATTTTTTTTTTTACAGTTGTCACCACACTCACGGGAGACCCTGATATATATATATATATATATATATATATATATATATATATATATATATATATATATATATACTTTATATATATATATATATATATATATATATATATATATATTATATATATAATATATATATATATATATATATATTTATATATATTCTTTTTATATATAATATGATTATATATAATAAATATATATAATATATATATTATATATATATATATATAATAAATATATAATATATTATATATATAGATTATTTTATAATATATACTATATATATATATATAATATATATATATATATATATAATAAATAAATAATATATAAATATATATATATATATATGTTTAAAATATGTAGATACGTATGTATGTTTACATTCCCGTATGTGTTGTTTACGCCTTTATTCTTTCCATCCACATAACGTCTTTTATTTTTAATTGTTCCAATTTAATTAAGTGCATTCTCTAATGGCCAAAATTATATCTTGGAAGGCTGCGACGATCAAGAGCTCTCACTTTAGCCAAAAAGATCATTCTCTTTTAGTATCAGTTAAGAGATGGAGATTGTTATTCTGTAGAGTGTTATTTCATAAATAATTAATTTAATTTTTATGAATATTATTATTCATTTTGCTAATTAATTATTTTATGGGTATATATTTTTATTTATTATTTTTAGTTACTAGGACGCTCTTTCTCTCTTGCGTCTGCCATACATCGCTGGGGAAAGTTACAATTCTTTATTTTATTTGCTAAATAATTATATACCATTATATAATATATATATATATATATATATATATATATATAATATATATATATATATATATATATATATTATATATATATATATATATATATATATATATATATATATATATATATATATATACTACTTAGTTTACTTATACTGTGAAACGTAGTTTTTATATTAATTCTTACGCAACACCCTTGAGAATAAATCAATTATATCAGTTTTATTGCATGATTAGTTCTTATTTATGCATAGGTTGGAATTTTTTCAAACTTTTTTACTTTTTACTATTTTTATTGCAGTTAATAAACCTTTTGGTCAATATTTGTTAAAACTTTATTATTTGATAAAACACAGAAATAATATATCGAATAATATTTAAAAGAATAACAAACTCTTTATGAGTCAAATAGCTTTCGTCCTTATACGAACCTCTTCGGTTTGAGCCTTTGGTTAAAAAATCATTGGAGAAAATATAAAATATTATTTCATACCATCTAGGTATAAGAAAATAAAAAATTTCAGTTGATTCCCAAAGACAAAAAATGTGTTAAATACAGAATTATTTATATAAATATAATTATTCATTTATTTTAAAAGTTGCCAGATTTTAAAATAAATTAATAATTATATTTACATAATTATTCATTTATTTTAAAAGTTGCCAGATTTTGCCACTACCGTGGGGCAATCGATAGAAGGGCAGAGTTGCAAGGCAAAGGGAAAGGGTTCAATCCTCCGTCCGGATCCTAGGTAGTAATTTCCTAGAGACCCGCTCCTAGAATAGGGAAATGGCTTTGAGGTGTGAACTTTAATAAAAATAATTTTTTATTTGTATATACTTATTTTTATTTGTTTTTTAATTTATTTATTTGTTTTATTTGTTTACATTTTATATCCTTTATATTCAAATATTTATTCATCTTTTTTTTACACATTTATTTGCTTGTTTAGAAATTATGCTTCCATTAATAATGAAGTTTTGGATAAATTTTTTTTTTTTCTAAAAAAAAAAAACCACTTTTAAAAAAAAAAAAAAAAAAAAAAATGCACAAAACCCATAAAAAAGTGATGAAAACCCATAAGAAAAATGCTGAAAACCAATAAGAAAAATGATGAAAACCAAGAGAGATTCCAAATAAAAAGCAAATCTTTTCAGGTACTAGAAGTTTAACTACAAGTTACAGAAAATTATCACTGGTCAACAAAGAATTTGTCCAAAGACAAAGAATACTTGTTTATTACATGTTTTTTCAGGCAAGAAGATTCAAAAACGTATTGGTTTTTTGTCTGTCAAAATAACCAATTTTGACACTATTCACACGTAAACATCGAATAAATTGCAAAAATAAATACATTTTCCCGTGAACAGAGACAAAACGGTTGAATGTATAAACAGATAATGTAAGAATATCTGTATCTTGCCCAAATAATATACAAAATATGCTGTGAAAATTTCAAATTGATAGGACAAATAATAAAAAAATATATAGCAGTTTTTCATTTATGAAATGGTAAAAAAAAATTTTTTTTAATATTTTATTAGTTTTCAAGTGAATGGCGGCAAAACTGAACCTCAAACAAACAC
The DNA here is from genome assembly GCA_015478945.1 of Trachelipus rathkii. Lineage (NCBI taxonomy): Eukaryota > Metazoa > Arthropoda > Malacostraca > Isopoda > Trachelipodidae > Trachelipus > Trachelipus rathkii. Next base: position 52,703 of record JABUQX010071118.1, read on the forward strand.
TAATATAATTTTTAGTCAGTGCAAAAAACTATATAAGAAACAAATCATAAATAAGTCAACAAAAATTTGTTCCCCAGTGTTATTTTTATTATTATTATTATTATTATTATTATTATTATTATTATTATTATTATTATTATTATTATTATTATTATTATTATTATTATTATTATTATTATTATTATTATTATTATTATTATTATTAATTATTATGTATCATTTATTTTAATTATTATTATTATTGTTATTATATTATTATTATATTATTATTCATTATTATATATTATTATTAATTATGATTATTATTATATTATTTATTATGTATTATTATTATTATAATTATTATTGTGGGGAAGAAAATTTTTATTCACTTGTATACAAGACTTCCTTATTATGTAGTTTTTTGCGCTGACTCCAAAAATTGTATTGGTATGTCTACAAGGTCCAGTTTTGTCTCCATTTAAATGAAAACTAAAAAGTGAAAAAGAAATTCTTTACCATTTCATAAATGAAAAAACTGTTATATCTTTTTATTGTTTGTCCTATCAATATGAAATTTTCGCACCATATATATTTGGGCAAAACACATATTTTATTTAGATTATATGTTTGTATATCCAATCGTTTCGTCCCTTTTAACTTGAAAAATAATATTTTTTTCCAATTATTCCCATGTTTACGTGTGAATAGTGTCAATACTTGACGTGACAGAGAAATACCAATGCGATTTTTGAGTTCAGCGCAACAAAATACATAAAAAGCAAGTATCGGATCATTGACAACAGTAAGAAAATTAAGATTTGTTTAACCTGTAATTATTAATAAAGAAGAAGGAAATTTTTCTTAACTTTACCTGTAAAATAAAAGAAATAGTTCTTTGACTAAGTGAAACGAGGGCTAATGTCACAAAAATGAGAAATGGGAATAAGCATTTTTTTTAAATATTTTGAAAACAACTTTCAGCACCAAAAATACTATTATCATCTTAACTATAATAACAATAATATACTAATTTCCAAAAAGTATCATAACATTGTGAAGAATGAGGTAAAAAATCTATTTTTTTAGCTTTCCTGAAAAATAAAGATTTTAATATTGGATATTTTACCACTCAGACACAGAATTAAGACCAGGGTTTGTAGCTTAACAGTCGAATGATCAGGTATTTGAAGGATCAGTTTCAATCTTTCATATGATTCCTAGAATGATACTTTTCTAGAGAGTTCAACTTCTCAAATAGGGTAATGACCGTTACTTGGAAATCTCTTTAATATATATATATATATATATATATATAATATATATATATATTATATTATATAATATATATATATTATATATATATATATAATATATATATAATATATCATATATATATATATATATATATGCTATATATTTTTACATATACTATATATATATAATATATAAATATATATATATAATATTATAATATATATATAATATATAATATATATATATATATATATATATAGTATATATATATATATTTAATATAATATATATTATATAATATACAAAATTATATATATATATATATATATATATATATATATATATATATATATATATATTATATATATATATATATATATTATATATATATATATATAATATATATATATATATATATATTAGACTGGTCCTTATATTAGTGAAAAAATTTTTTTTTGGAGTTTTTATCGGGCCATTGGCCAAAAGTGTGCACATTAGTAAAAAAAGGATTCCCTAAAAGTTTCAGCTCGATCGAAGGTGGTTAACTCGTCCCATGGGCGAAGTTTTGAAGGATAAATTGAAAGAAAAATTGCATTTTTTTACCAAAATTTGCACATTTTTAGCGTTTGCTGGACAACCGTAATAGGGAGGAAGGAAAATAAGGGCTCATTTTAAAGCTGATAATATTAGCTTTAAAGTGAAACCACTTTTTGCTCTTGGTATTAAGTTCAGCGATAATACCTAAATGGTCAGGTCTATTCAGCGTCATGTAGGCTAAAATAAGGCAATCTGTTTTTGCTTTTCTCATTTATTATTAACCAGATTTCAATCCGAAAGTGTATAAAAATAATTTCCATGTTATTTTCAAGATGTTACCCAGTTATAAATTTCAAAGAATATTTAAGTTGGTTGCATAATTTTTATTACTTTTTATTATTTTTTTTATAGTATTTCGTCCGTCCACTTCAAACTGGTGTTCGTGTTTCGTGACCAACCAAATTAGTTGGATATCCTTCTCATCAAATAACAGGAAGTAAACTTCCATCAAATGGCTAAGTTTTG
>JABUQX010071118.1:62500-88217 GCA_015478945.1 Trachelipus rathkii
GGAGGAGATATTGTCTTTGATCTTCGTCGTGTGTAAGGGTCTGGCTGTAATCTTGAATAAGTTTAACTCCCCTTTCTGCAGTGTCATTAACAACTTTAAAATGTGCCAACAGGCCAAAGCATTTCAGATATTCTAAATTGTCATTCCAGACACTGGGATCCTCATGTAGAAAGTTTAATGATATGTTACATTTTCAAAAAAAATCAGGCAATGTGTCATATATATATAGGACAGGTCTTCTCCTTGAAATATTCTCTTCACTATTTCATTGTTTATTTTTCACACGCACAATCCTTTGACAACTTCATCATCTTTATCATCTTTATAAGACAAAATCTTTTCGGCCATTTTCTTTTTTAATACTTTCGAGACATTCTCATCAAATAAAGCAAAACAAACGTGCTCTTGGTTAAGGTACCATAAATGATTTAAGAACTTCTGTAAAACTTTCTCCGAAACACCTCTGTCAATTTCTCCGTATTCTAATGTATCTTTGATAAATTTAAAATCTGAGTTTGGAGCTGTGATAGCATTGGAAGCAGTAAACCACATTTTAACATATAATATAATAATAAATAAATTGATGTCCCTCAACGAGTTGTATTCTGCTTCTGTTAATGGAAACTGCTCTCGAAACAAAAATATTTTAAGTGCATAAATGGCTTTTGCCATCCATCGGGCGTGACTGAATGCTCCAGGAGCCCTAAATTTTACATTCTCCGGAGAGACTTTTCCAATGAAAATCAAACATAGGTTGAGTAGTTCTAGATAATCATCTCTTGGGTGATGTTCTTGTAGCTCACTTTGCAGAAAGCTCCCTACTTCGTCTTGATATTTTAATAGGGTATGTTGAATTATCTGGTCCACAATTCCTACTTTGTACTGAGTCTGGAATCTCTTGAATATTTCTGGTTGAGGACCAGTGGTTAACCCCATTTTGCAATCGAAAAGTGCTTTTAGGATCACCTCAAAAATATGGATGGCGGACAGCCAAAATATCACAGGTTCTTCTTTTCCTAATGCTTTTCCAGCAGCGTACAGCTCCTTACCATGGACCGTGTTTGACGGTTGTAGTGTCGAAACACATTCTATTACATTTCGCTAGCCCCAGTCTTTTAAACTTTCAGCTACAGCTCTTGACTGGGAATATTCTTGTACTATTTTCTAAAGCTGGTAACCCTAAAAGCTGCTCCTCTTCTCCATTGCTCACAAGAATGGCCAACCTCTCTACATTTTCTTTCTTGAGGATGTTTGGTAACATCTTACCATCCCAGTGTACAACTGTTCCCTCCAATTCTGTATTTTGAAATTTATTTTTTATTTCTATCTAGCTATTTGTTGCCTGGTATGATATTTCTACGTCTTACTAATATTGCTGCGGCTCAGAATTATTTCTCCAGTGTTAACATCTAACGCCTCAGCTGTTGCAAATAATATTAGCATGGTGTTCCTGTCCGAAATGTTGCATCTGTCCAGTAACATGGATAGTTTTCAGTGACAACTTGAGTTCCACTGCGTTGTCTTTTTCTTTTGGTGACAGAAGCACATGCCTCAACATCAGCCTGGTTTCCTGATTCCGGAAGATCTTCACTGTCCAAAACAGGAGAGTATAATGTATACATCGTTTCTTCTTTGATAGTCTGCAATCAGAATCGAATTAAAGCTCAATTTGTTCTTCATCCTGTGAAAGAAGAGCAGAAAAAAAATAGTATTAAAATCACGATAATCGTTTTCTCATTCTGGTAAAGAAAAAGTGTCTGTAATTTCTCGACCTTTATTCACATGCGACACCAAGATAAAAGCAACATCTAGTATGTTATAATGAAGCATTAACTATAAATATATATGAAGAAGTGATAAATGGCTAGATTAAATAAATAATAATAATAATTTAATCGATTCTTGGGTTTTGCTGTGCGTTTTGAAGCTTCTCAGAGAAACTAATGACCTAACAAGAAGAAGATATCAACATAGTTGATCTGAGAAAACGATCTTATCAATTCAGCACTTCGAGTATCTCATAACATTCTATACTACTCTATCAACTCACCCACAAAATCTCGGATCCAATATCACTAGATCACACATCATTCTAATCTCTCATTCGAAAGCATATTCAAACATCATCCATAACACACGTGCACACAACTCAACCCAGTCGCAGAAGCAGCTCCTGTACGATCGCCATACCCTAGTCATCTCTAATCGTGCAGAAAAATTAGACATACACTTCTATATCTAGCGCGATATAATAATGTATAACAAGAAGTACGATACTCTGTGAGCACATAACAAGCATATTAGACACACTATAACTTCAAAAATATTATATACTAATATCTAGAGCATATACAATAGATTTAAATGCAAGTTCACGCTCTATCCAGACATTAACAGAGATTCACGAAAAAAGCATGCTATTCTTAATATTCTTAGTTTAATTAGTATGCAGTATACAGAATACCTATCATGATACAAGAGTTTAGCATTATCTTAAAACACTAAATTTATGTTATCCCATGCATATCTATTCTAAACGCTCATGAGAAGTATATGTGACCTTTCTAGTTAATATCAAGTAGCTTTTCACTATCTCAGAAAGTTATATATCACAATAACCAATACACTATGAATCTCGTCTACTTTTTAAGAAATATAGACATAGTCACTCCAAACTTTAGGCCTATCCCAACTGAGGGATAATTGACGACATACTTATTGTGAGTGATAGAGATCTCCAAACTCATAAATATTTATGTAGATATTTTTAAAGTTTCTTAATAGTTGAAGTGGACGGGGACGCCATACCTATATAAAATAAAAATAATAAAATAAAATTATTCATATAATTACAAATAAAATCTGTATTTAGAAATAATAAAACTGTTATACTATACTATCATAGAGTTAACAATTCTGAAAATACAAGAAAAATTATTTTATATACATCTTTCGCATGAATTACTTATATTTATAAGGTATAAATTAAAATAAAATAGAAAAACAATAAAAAAGCATGCCTTATTAGCCTACTAGAAATGTAACCATGAAATAAGATATATATATCCTGACATTTAAGTGAGTATATTCTGCTGAATCACTATATATAATACTAAGAGAGTACAAAATATAAAGGTAGTTCTACTTATAATAGCTATAAATTATTAGCATTAAATAGAGCCTTAATTTTCCTTAACCCTCCCTATTACGTAGTTACCCCAAGCAAACTCTAAAAATGTGAGTGCAAATTTGAGTTAAATAAAAAATTCAATTTCCCAAACTTTAGGCAGAATTGTACTAGTAACGAGTAACCACTAATCGATCACGTATAGATGAAAACTTATATTAGGGATCTATTATTTTTACTAAGTGCACACTTATTTATATAGTACCTCAACTCGCGCCACGACAGAACACTCCTACAAAAAAAATTATTCATATATAGATCTTTAGAGTCCCAGTCTTCATTAATTAACCCTTATTAGGGATATATAGAGTCTAATGATGAAATGTATGGCGCTTACTATTTCTTAAAGTTAATCAACGTGAGTAATATATATATAGACAATCACTCACTACTCTCTAAGTCTCCCTTTCCTATGTGTTCATCCTTCATATTTGATCTAATATCCATTGTCAGATCAATAATTTTCTTATCAAAATCGTATTCCCGTATCGGAACTTGTTAGCTTATTATATTATCTAATATTGATATAATCCTATAAAAACAGAATAATAATATTCTATTTATTATATATTTTTATATATATATTTTTTTATTTTAGTATTTCTTTATATTTTTTAAATTTTTTATATTATTTCTTTTATTTATTCAATTCAAATTTTTATTTTATTTATATTTTTTTTTTATATTAATACGTATCAGTAAAACTCTCAAAATTACCCTTTCAGAAATTATTATGCCGTGTTCTTAAGTAAAATATGTTCTTATATATTATTATCCAACTATTCTTTACCATAATCCTTCTGCCGTTCACTTCACTCTAAATTCATTCTTATATAGCATGAACTACATAATATGAGCTACCCATTATATTTTCTATTCACTATCAATTACAAAATCTGTCATCCCTATTCTATTTAATGAGCTAAATCTTAGAAGTACTTCCGATTTCTAATCTTTCTGAATTCTTAATCTGAACCGACTGATGAGGTATACATTTCCAGCTGGAATCGTACTAAACCTGTCGAAAATTAAACTCTTTATAAAAAATAATCAAATCGTACTCACCATCTCTCTCTAAAACATATCTACCCATAACTTTATTACCTATACTCTTCTGACGTAACTTTAAAACTAACTGATTATCATCACTTGTATGAACAGCTATTAAAATTATATCTATTTGGTCTTAAGCAAACATTTAAAAAACAATATATGAAACCTTCACATCACACATTGTCTCATCGCTCAAAGAAGTCTGTTATATAAGTATACAATATGAATTTTCCATCATCTAGAACACGTTCATTTACCCCTACAGTTATATTGATAAATAGATTCGCATATCATCACCTGCATATCGATATCCTATGAGCTGCTCTCAATATTTCAGTATGAAAGATATGAGACTCTGGTTACCACCTTCATAAATAGCGCTTAATCATTCTAGCAGCACGAATAGACTTAAAAACAACTGTCCATCTCTTATCGTTAACTCTCTATATCCCGTGTAAAATATCCCTTCACACCTTAGATAAAAAATTCGTATTCTTCAGTAATACTAAAAATAGTTTAACTTTATCAAGCCTCATCACTAATTCAACCAAATGCTATACATTTAGTCGAAATAGGAATATTATTTGTTATGCATTCTAATAGCTCGATGATAAACATACTCACTGACACTGTCCTCGCTGAAACAGTTGTTATCTACATAAGTGCTACACAATAAAAATGAGCCTTGTGATCTATCTCCAATTAATCATCATGACTTACTCTAGCCGTGTTCAACTTATCCATAAGAGCTCCATCTTCTTTATTTCCATTTATACCATTCTTGTATGAGTGTAAATTCGAAAATACACTATCCGTATCGTCCAGTTATATTAAGTATTATATATGCCTTCATAACATAAATAAATCACATATACCTTTCCTTCATTGTGCTCATTGTGCAGAAGATGATACATCTAGGTGTGAACACTTTGAGTTTGTTTATTATAATGCTATGTTAATTTTTGTCGCACCCTCCTTCGACATAAGAACTCGTGAAGATATCGCAAATGGCATATTATCACTACTGCACGTCAGTATATTGTACATCATATCACACGTATAAAAATTATGATAATAATTATATTATGGAAAAATATAATTATATCACACCAAGTTAAAAGCGCTAACGAAATAATTGCGATATACAAATACATTATAATCTAAAAAAATATGTAGTTTTTTAGCCACCACCAAATATAATATGATGACGAAAATAATATTCATATATATAATATGATATAGAACAAAAATAAATAATATAATAATACAGTTTTATTTCATTTATATGATATATGGTAAATAAGAATTTATCTATTTACCACTTTTAGTTTTATTTTAATGTAGATTGAGAGAAAAATTACTGCGACCTCTGTATAGAATCACCACACACGTAATCATAATATAACTAATATGTTGGATCACTACGTGTGCATATAGAACTAAGCAGACAAAACGAGAAAATTAAAATCACTATATAGTATACAAATTATACTTCCGACGAATACCAACTCTATTACTTAATATATATAATAAAATAAAATAATAATAACAATAATTATCTAACTTTTAATATATTATATGATATCGAGAGATGAATAAATAATAGATAGAGAAATAATAAAGAAATAAACCCAATAATATAATAATTAAATAATGAATTGACAAGTATAGAGATAGATAGTAAATAGAATAATGAATAGAATAAAATAGATAAATAATAATAATAATAATTAAGAAATAAATGAATAATGAGAGAGAAGAACGTACTAATAAAATTAAGATGAATAATATAGTCAATAATATATATCAATATAATACATAAAATAAAAATAACCACTAGGAACAAATTTTTGACTTATTTATGATTGTGATACTAAAATATAGAGTTATCATTTGCACTTATAAAAAAACATAATATTATAGATACGTTATTATATTTGACTGAGAATATAACTAGATATACAACTTATATACAAACATTATCACAAGTAGCTAATTTGTGATCTCTCACAATACATATCTCTAATCAATATTAAAAATATCTAGAATAATAATCTTCTTACTTAATAATATATAGTTATATATATATATATAATTCCACATAAATACCAATTCAAATTTGAAATTTTCACAGCATATTTTGTAAAAATCATACTCATTGACGAGAGTCCTAGTATACAGAATACGTAAGAAATTTTGTGTTTTATACTATATCACAATCCTTTTATGTTACCACTCTTGAACTAGGACACAAATGTATTGTAAATCTATACTAGAGATCTAAATAATTCACACACCTATGCTCTAACTCTGTAGACCACTTTCCCTATAATATTAGATCATATTGTGATTATGTGAGATATGACATACAAAACAATAGATTATCAATCAAATATTCACAGACCTAGAGAAAAATATATATATGTATCACACAAATACTAATGACTCTCCTGTAGTCTTTGGACAAATTCTATGACATTTTTAGCGTACACTCTCTTTATAGAATCTTATCTTATAATCTTATATTGATATATAATTACTCTCTAACTAACTTCATATGCAAATGTAAAAGCTCAAATATTATAGATCTCTCTTGCGTTATTCAATCATTATTCTTATTATAGAGTTTATTTGCACAGCATTTATCTTATGGTTTATATCATCAACTTATTTATCTGTGAGATTTATGAGTGCATTTTTATTATTCTATTTTTTATTTTTAAAAATAGAAGTATTATTTTTTTTAGAGTATAAAAAAAAAATATTATATCCAAATAACTTTCAATATACTGGAAGCATAATTTCTAAACAAGCCCAATAATATAAATGTGTAATCGAAAACTATTTTGAATAAATTAATAAAGTAATAATAATGATATATAATAATTACAAATAAAACAATAAAAATAAATATATCAATAATAAATAACAAATATATATATTAATAGTAATACAATAAAAAATTTAATTATTTATTAAAATAAGTTAAACACCTACACAAAGACCATATTTATCCCATATTAATTACGTATAGATCACGGAACGTCTCTAGTGAATTATATATTACTACTAAGTATACGGACGGAGATTGAACCCTTTACCCTTTTGCTCATTGCATAATCACTCTGCCCTCACTATCCTATTCGTATATTAAGCCCACTTAGGTTATATATATAGTTATGAGCAAAAATCTATGGCAAACTATTAAAATAAAAATGTAAATAAATAATTAGTATTAATAAATATAATTATTAAATTTATATAAAAAATATGTCAAAAACTTTTAAATAATAATAATATACGAATAAAATAAATGTTATGAGTACTTACATAATATCACATAATAAAATGAATGTATCTGTTATACTTATATGATATCTCTTGTATCCATTGTCTTATAGAAAATATACATGTATAAATATTTCTATTATTATTTTACTTAAATATTGGAGAAATATACAAACTAAGATATAATGATTATAAAAAAATCAATATATTACTAAAATATAAACCACCGAAATATAGATCTTTACACACCACGACCAGGTCCCACTATACTTCCCATAATATGAATACCAGGAAAAACATATACACACACCACGAACCGTAATTATGAACACTAATTCAGAAGTAAGTGTGTAGATATATTCTTAAATCGAATCTTATTCACACTCAAGAGTAATCTTGATGATTGTCTTAGCAGATCAATGTATCAAAATAAAGTATTATCCCTGAGTGAGCAGTGATATTACTTATGCACTATATATATGTATAAACAACCTAGATATGAGAACAATAAGTCTAACAAAATGTGAGAATAGTATAAATAAAAACTAGTGTGTTCCAAACCCTAATGCATAAATACATAAGAGAGATCCATCACAGATGAGAATACCTAAAATATTACAATTGTCAAAGTGTTAATACTCAAAGAGGTGTAGAGGTCTGATTATCTACATAGAGAAATTAAAGATTATATATATAAGAGTAACCTGCGCTGTTACACACGAGAGATATATAAGATTAACTAAGATTAAAAATAAAAATTTTAGTATATTACAAAAAGTAATAGAATAAATATATATTCTCAAGTACTACAAACTATTAATTCACTGACTCATTAGAGAATGAATATAGCTAAAATATTAATAATATGCTACATTTTGTGAAATAATGCTAGCTAGATTTATGAATTGCAAAAATGTACTAACAGGACATTAAATACATGAAATGTCCTCCAGCGAATACGAAGAGTAGAGAAAGATAAATTGTTAGTTTAGAAACAACCTCTGGATTTGAAACTATTTACGGCAAGTTATCTAATAATCTACAATAGATGAATACTTTAAATAGCTAATCAGGTTGGGGTAAGTGGCATATACAGTAATGCGTCGTGACTATCGTATATTACTATGTCAAAACTATGCAAAATATAAATTCTAAATGAAAATAAAAAGAATGTAACATCTCATGCCAGCGAGTAGAATTGCTGTAAATGTGCGAGACGTCCAGAGCGTATAAGAGAGACTCTGATATAAGTAAGAAAATATTAAGAAAACATAGAGGAGTATTATTATAGAAGGATATTCTTAAGAGGCAATTGCAAAATATATAATAACAATTATGCAAATGTAATAATAAGATGAAATAGCTATCAACTATTATTATACGATAAAATAGACATAGAAAAATTATAAACATTATGTCATATGAAAGTATAAACAGACGTTATGAAAAGTTTGGTTTCTGAAGCATCGTTCCTCCGAAAGTCTTCTAATACAAATAGCTGCTGCACACAATTTCGGTCTTTAAATATCTAGGTACCTAGAACGAGATACCTAATCATCTAATTATAGAAGATAAAAAGATATATAGAGTAAATATATATATCTAATCAGACAGAGTATCACGCTATGGTCAAAGAATCGACTACGCACACTCGAAGCAATAAGCACTAATATATTAAAATTGAAACAATTAAAAATTATAAGACGTTAGTGATGGAAAGAATAAAAGGCGTTAAACAATACAACATACTGAATGTATAAACATACATACGATCTAACATATTTTAACATAATAATTAAGTATATAATATATAAATATTAATATATATATATTAATATAATATTATTAATATATTATATATATTATATAAATATATATATATAATTAATAATATATATTAATATATAATAAAAATAAAAATATATATAATATAGATTAATATATATATATATTAATATATAAAAGATAATGATAATAATAATAATATATATATATATATATATATATATAAATTAATTATATATATTATATAATATATAATATATATAGTATAAATATATATATATATATTACTATTATATATATGATATATAATATATATATATATTATATTATATATTATATAAATATATTATATAAATTAAATAAATATATATAGTATATATTAGATTATATATTAATTAATAGCTATTATATAATATAATAATATATATATATATAATATATATATATATATATAAATTATTATATATTAATATATTATATTATAGATATATATATATATCTATATTATATAAATATATTAAATATAATATATATATAATAATTATTAATATATAAATATATAATAATAATATATATATATAATTAAATATTATATAATATATAATTTATAATATATATATATAATATAATAATATATTAATATATATATATAATATATTAATCTTATATATATATATCTAATATATAATATATAAATATAATATATATATATATAGGGCTCTGCCCGTGAGTATATATAAAACTGTTTAAATATATATATATATAATAATATATATATATTATAGTGACCCTACTTATAAAAAAATATTAAATAAGAATATAATTATATAAATATTTATATATAATATCAGGGCTATACATAGCGTAGACAGCGTATAGTTCCTAAACCCAATATTTAGATCTTTATTAAATAATAAAAATTTAAATATGGAGTCATAAATTAATATATAATTATTACAATTTATTGAAATGAAAATAGTAGCAATTATAAAATAATATATTTATAAAAAAGCAACTAACTTTTAGATAAATATACAATATATAATATTAAATTCATTTTAAATTTCACTATCCTACCACTTTCTTAGAGTAATAAGTCCAAGTCATATGTACTACATAATCTATTCATATAATATCATATATATATATTATAATAATATCACAGAGATCGATGCATATATCACGAACCACGGAGTTCTCACCAACGTCTCTCACTCCGCGAACAAATACGAATATTGCGCATTGTACGATATATATTCTAATCAGTTCCTACACACACCCTACGTGATTCGGATTCGAATATTCAAGTACTCACCGAAGTATATATGTTGAAAATAGAAGAAGAATTATTGCAGTACACTCACTCTCTCTCTCATACACTTCTCTCTTACCACTATCACGGATTCTGAGTGTAGTAATTTCACGGATGACTCACACGATTCCCAAATCCTAATCAGTATCACGCAGTCTATTTCTTTTTATACTAATAGTAAGATGTCAAAAAATATACTATAGTCTAAATAAATTAATAATAAAAAAACGAGTAAAAACTTAGAATAAAAATTGCTTATATATATATAATCTAACCATTTAGTGAGATATAGCCAATATCATAGTGAGAGTGCTTTAAGAGTCAATCTATTAAGATGACATATTTTATATTTTAATGGTGTATCATCATCAATCAACTACATAGGAGTGAATGAAAATATAGAGTACTCCCATATAAAACTGGAGAAAGTCTTACTACTATATGTCTAAATAGGAACATCTTTAAAAAGGACAACAATAATATACTAGAAGTATTTTATTTAGATTGATATATGCCTATCATATTGTGTAATTATGTGATAATAAGTATTAAATATAAGACACATTATCACAGTTTATTACAATTAATCTTTATATAGCACACCCGATTTTGCAAAAATACTTTAATGATGTTATAAAAACAATGTGGGATACCGCGCAAGACATGAATTTTAAATATAAAGAAACAGCGTATGCGGATTAGCCTTAATGTCGTTGAGTTAAACAACAACTAAATTATTGAAAAAATCTTAGTATAAAGTGCTAAATAACGCAATATCAATTATTCCAATAAATAACATCCAAGCATAATAGTTCCCTATATATATATATAAATATATATATTAATATATATTAATTATATATATATTAATGATATTATATATATATATATAATATATATAATAGTATATAAATTATATATAATATATGTATAAAATAATATTTATATATAATTAATATTAATTTATATAATATATATTATTAATATATATATATAATATATAATATATAATCTACATTCTACACCATACTATCTACTGTAGGCTGAACTTTCAGCCTAGTCAAGTTGGGCAAGCATACTTATCTTTGCTTCGCCTCGAAATTTCTGATCCTTATGAGAGACATACTTCATAGATAAACACTCACTTCATACAGTACACCAATAGCTTTTTACGATCTAGTCTTGATTATGATGCTCAGGTAGCTTTATTATCAACCCTTCATTTGGATAACTAGCAGTCTTACTTTCCATTTGGCATCACCAAAATCGATTCATCCCTATGAGCCTCACTCCAGAAGATCATGTTCTATGCGCACAAAAGTTATCTCGATGCTAGTCTACAAAAGAGTTTTTACAAAAGCAAAAAATAGAAATACAATAAGTAAAAAGTGCCGATAGTTTGCATATAAACCTCACATGTCCTCATTGATACACTGTTGTATTGTGAAGATAAAATATCTTCATTATATGATCCTGACTTAGCGTCAAATAATACACTAATTCTTTACTTAATTATAAATACTAATTACCTGTATCATATATATATATATATAATATATACTATATATATAATAGTTATTAATATATATACATATATAATGTATATATATATATAAATAATAATAATATATATATATATATATATATAATAAATATATATTATATATATTGATATATTTTATATATATTAATATTATATTAATATAAATAATTATAATATATTAAATGGAAATTAATGTACCCTTATAAGTAAATAATATGTATATAGAAGCCATAGTATATAAAAAAATATAAAATGAAAAAAAATAAAAAAATAAAATAAAAAAAATAAATAATTATTATGTTTATATATATATATCCATAAATATTATATGTAAAAAGATAAGAAATATGTTATATTTGTGGTTTAATTATAATTTTGTATATAATAATAATTCAATTAGGTAATAAGAGATTATACCTGAGATATATCCACTAGAGATTATCGAATTCACTGAGATTCAATATATTACACATGATTCGAGAATCGTGGATATTATGAGTAGTGAGTGAGATTCGAGATAATTTATCTAACATAACTACAGGTATTAGATTCGGATTCGAAATTTTCCCACACAACGGAATTCTAGGAATATTACGAATAAATCCAAAATAAGTTTATGCCTGAGGAAATATTACGTATATACTACTATTATTAACTTGATATATAAAGTACACTATATATATAGTAAATACTTATATATAATATATAATTATAATATATATATTATATATATATATACTATAATATATATATATATATATATATATAATATATATAATATATAATATATTAATATTATAATAATATTATATATAATAAATATATAATATTAATATATTATATATATAATAATAATATATATATAATATATATATAATTATATATATATATATATAAATATATTATATATATTATAATTATATATATAATATAAATAATATTATATATTATTATATATATAATTTAATAATATATACCTGTAGCGAACATAATAGAAGGACTATTTTCGTATATATATCAGCGACAGTTTTGTGAAATAGATTAAAAAAAAGTTATTGTTTATATTTTAAAAAAAGCCTTTCAAGGCACAAATGGAAACTGTCTACTTATTATTTTATACATTCACTTTCAAATTTTTATTAAAATTATAAAAAGTAACAAGCTCTAATATTAATTTAAAGAGATGTAATTTAATAATATATACTAGTATGAATATACTACAAAATATAATATATATTAATATATATAAATATTTAATAATATATAATATTATATAATAATATATTATTTAATATATATAATAATATATATATATATATATAGATATATAATAATAAACTATATATATATATATAATATATATTATAATACTATATATTTAATATATATAATAATATATAGATAATATATATATATATATATTAAATAATATATATATATATAATATGTAAAATATATATAATACTATATATATATATATTAATTAATATAATATAATATTAAGTATATATAGTATTATATATATATATAATATATATATATATATAATATATATATATTATATTACGTTATATTTATATATATTAATAATATATATATAATATATATAATATATATAATATATATAATTATATATATATATTATAATATAATATATATATATATATTCAGTACACACATATGCAACACACTCAAAAAAGGTATGTTAATTTTATTTATTTTTTAATTTACATAGTGTTGCACTCCTTCTATATTACTTATTTCCTCTTGGCCAATAATAGGAATGTGTACCAAATTTTAGATCATTTGATGATGTTTTGACCCCCGCCCAACCCAATTAACTGATTTACTGAATAAATCTTAATTTTTTCCACTCTAAATCAGAAAAACAATATTCTGTAATATGCTAATACTAGTTTATTATAAAAGTAAGAAGATAAAGTACTAGTAACTGAAAAGAAATTACATAATAATAATAATAATTAAATAAATTATAAAATAATAATAATAATAATATATAATAATAATAATAATTAAATATATAATATTAATATATGATATATATAATAATCTGAGTAATAATCAATAATAATAATAATAATATATAATACTCAAATAATGAGACGCTCCAATATTAGTAAGAGGGTCAAAGATATGTTCTTTGATTTCTAAATATAATATTAATAATATTATAGTTAATAACTAATCATTAAAAATAAAAGATATAATTATAATATATAATTATAAACTTATAATTTTAACTTGATTAACTAAATTCACATCAAATAGTTAACTATATATTACTTAATCTCCTATTTGAAATTTTGTAAATATTCATTTGAATGAGTGATTGCATATTCAACGACTGCAATAAAAAACTGATTTTTGTGTTTTCATCAATTAATAGGTAACAACTGGTTGAGAAGTATTGAAATCAGTTAAGCCCGTTCTGACAGCAATCATCACGATATACTATTATATATGCCGCACAAAATAGTATCATCAAAATATCACTTTTTAATTGGAGGTTCTATTTATAGCCACTCAAGTTACAAAAGGTTTAACGTCAAGCACAGACGGCTAGTCTATTATTTAGACTGTGAAATAAAAAAAACCAATATTTAGTGACACCTAGAATAAGCACGATGTTAGATTTTATATATAGTGCTAGTATAGCGTAAGTTAATATATATTAAAAGTTGAATTTTTACCTATTATCAAAACTTTAGATAGTATTATGAAGGAGAGGATATAATAATGGTATATAATGACAACGTTCACGACATAGCAAAATATTTGACGTTTTGAAGAGAAATCATGATTTGAAATAGAAAAATCACATACACATTCTTCAATAAGTATCAGTAAGTGCTTAATTATCATTGATTTTAAAGCTAGAGCGTTGACCTAACTATACTTGGTTAATCATGTTTACAATTAATATTCTTCAAGTCATTGCCAAGTTTATGAATCATTATAAGAGCTGCATCGTCACCCCAATTAATGAACAAGAGTTTCACAATTTAAACGTAGAAAAAGTGCATTAAAATTGGCATATTGCTTCCAGTTTCTGAATCATGTCCTGGTCATATCCTGCTTTATGAGAGATACTGTGAAAACCAACCATCTTATTACAGATACAAAATGTAGTGCATCCATCACAAGCATGATGGAGACTAGTGAGTCTGGATTCACCCAATGCTAATTCCTCTTTACAGATGTCTTAACTACGAAGATATAAGTATCCAACATCATTCACACACTACCCATATATGTCAGACGATATAGCAAATAGCACGTTCTTTCTATTTGTAAGTAGAAAGTATATATATATCACCTCAGCAGATATGAGTATATATTTGTTACACATCGAAGTTGCATAATATTCATAGGTATACTTAGCATATTTTGGTCCTAAAACCTAAGGCATTTATCTTGTAATAGTTGATCCAAATGAAATCTTGAATTGAATAAAGTATCGGTTTTCAGGACCTGATGTTGTACACCAAAATAATTCTTTGTATATGAACTAACTCGTAATTCTTTCATTATAGACATGTTGATGTCGACAGCCTAGTAGAAATAAACTTATCTTATTGACCTAAAGCTATTGTTCTATTATCCAAGTTACGATACCAAGCATCCACTTTACTTATATACACCAGAGTTACATTATACTGTAGTTATCTAAAAACAAGACACACACTAAATATCACATTTACCTATGAAATGTCCAATCATTAGCGAGGTAAACTCATTAGAGTCACTCTTGCTTGCTCTTCATACCTAGTTGTATTATTTATGATTTAACGGATCCAAGAACCTTTACCTATCTTACAAATCTGACTATTAGCCATGATACCAAGTTAATACAGCTAATCTTTCCTTGTTTTCTTTTTGAAGTCTGATAAGGTATTTACCATCGTACAATATATATATGTAGAGTTGAAAAATGTGATTTTTGGTGTGCCATGTAAATGTAGCTCATTAAATTATTATATCCGCCGATGTATTTACCTAACTATCTTTACCAGCGTCCATGTGCTTTATAATTGAAAGAGTTGCTTTATACTCACTTAAACTCAGTATGGAACCCTACCATTATCTTTATAAATTAATATATATATATTATATATAATAATATAAATATTATTAATATAATTAATATAATATTATATATATTAGATATATATAATAATATATATATAGATATCATATTAATAGTATTTGTTGCTTCACAGAATTGAGTTAAAAATATATTATATCTATTTAAAATATACGATGAAGCAAACTAAAAACTACAAGTCCGCAATATATATATGAAACATAAAACTATTTTTGATATATACGATTATATATATATATATATATATAATATATAATGAGGGGCGTAGGACGGTCAAACTAAACTTACAGTATTCCATGAAAAATTCTCAAGTACAATAAATGTTATTGGTATAATTATGTAAATAAAAATTATGGCAGGTAGTATTGCACACAAAGAATATTCGAATTTTTTTTTTGCAATGCTAATATATATAATATAATATATAATTATTATATAATTTATATATATATATATATTAATATTAATATTATTAATATATATTATAATATATATAATTATATATAATTATATATATATTAAATTAATATATAGTATATATAATATATAGTATATATATAATAAATAATATATATATATATATATTAACATAAATATAAATATATATATATATATATATATAAATATATTTATAATATTAATATATATATAAATATAATCATAATATATATAATATTATAATTTATTAATTATATTAATATATATTATATATATATAATATATTAAATAAAATATATATATATATATATAATATATAATATTATATATATATATATATATATATAATATATAATAATACATATATATATAATATATATTATATTAATAATATAGTTGTGTAGTGTGTATAATATATTATTCTATATATATGTGTGTGTAGTTATGTATATATAATTGTGTGATGTGTGAGGTTGAGTAGTGTGGTGTATATATATATAATATATATGATAGTATATATATTATATATTACTATATTGATGTGTGTGAGTTATATAATACTTCACTATGTGGACTTAGTTATTTGTTCCTTAACTATCAGACGTTTATTGAGGTATAACACCACCACCTCAATAGTATTATATTTTCCCTAATAGTGAAACGTTATATACTGGTGTTTAAATTCTGTATAATTAATATATTATTATAATATATATATAGATTAAAAATATATATATATATATATATTATAATATATAATAATATATATATATATTATTAATATATATTATATATATAATATATATATATATAATATATATATATATAATATAATATATAATATATATATAATATATAATATATTATATAGATATATAATATAATATATATATATATAATATAATCTTTAAATACCGTACTTTAGTAGAAATAAATTTTTTTAGAAGTACATAAATATATTGCCCAAATCTTTTAAAAGTTCGATAATACTTTACTCATGCTTTAATTATAATATGTTACAGTAAATAGATTTAGTAATTAATTAATGCTGAAAAGAAGAAGATAGAGTAAGTAAAGAAGTATAAGTAAGGAAGAGAAGATAGAAAAGTAAGAAGAAGTATATGTAGAGAAGAATAATAGAAAAGAAGGGGTTCTTTACCAATGTACTCCCATTAGTATACTTGATGGACAGGGAAAGCGATTTTTTGAGTACATGATTTATTGAGGCGTGCCATACGTTATCAGAATGGAAGCCAATTCATCATATGAGCAATATACCCATACAAACTAGCACACATTACACTTACAATAATCATACCATTTTATGGATGGAGAGGTTATAATAGTCAGGGATCACTAAAGGCAATTTTATAATTTAATAAATTGAGCAAATTATCCTTGTTTAAAATTATATATCTCAGTCTGCTCTCAAGCTTCCCATGAAAGGTTCGCTAAATTAGAAGTCTTCGTCAAAACATGCACCAGATATCAAACATGTCATCTCATACATCTCACTCACACACTCGTCTATACGTGCGAAAGCACCGATAAGACATAGATTAAAATAAGACAATACAATATTTACTATTATTTTCAATTCTATAATCACTTCAAATGCCTAAATAATCATGGTCACTTTATATTACAGATTCAGTTACGAATGTTGAAAATTAATTCTATAATTTACGCACTATTATGTAACAATTATATTTAATTTTGTTTAGATTTATATGATTACTTATATATATATATTTTCTTAATTTTACATAACATTCTTTATATTATCATTATTATCATAAATTGTTACATTATTCTTATTTTTAAATAGTATACAGTAAATATTTAAATATATATATTAATTATCAATTAATTTAAATATACATTTTAATTCATATTTAATTTAATATCATAATATTTTTTACCTTACTTAATTTTTGAATCGTTATTTTTGGTGAGTATTACTTCAAAAATGTATGAAAACTAAGCTACTTTCTGAAGACCTTTTAAAAAGAGGGTAAACAAAGCCACAAATTTTGATGTCGTCTAATATAACATTATTTCTAACTGATTAGAAATTCCTGTCAGTTGATACTTATCATGGAGGTTAAAAGTTAACTAATGCCGAAACATAAATACGCACATATTATAAATACAACAAATGAGTATCGAAAAATGAAAACATTTATCACTACTCTAAATCAGTGTATATAATTATGAATTATTATAAAATATATCTATTAACAAGAGAGAATACATACACCTCACATTGTATTATTAATTAGAAAATTATTAAACTGCCCTTATATCATAGATAATTAAGGAATCGTATAATTAGGTAAGCTCTAATCCAAACTATATAAAATTGTCTATTATATTCATTGATCCATGTATTTAAATACTGTATCATGTATCTCTTTAAACTGTAATATAAATTATATATAACTTTAATATAATATATGAGATGATATATTAAGGATATGTATAGAGCAATCATATCTATATACAATAAATATAAAATAATAATATATAAATATAATATAATAATTATATATATATATATATATAATATAATATAATATATATATAATTATATATTATATTATATTATAATATATATAATATATATATATATGTATAATATATATATATATATATATATATATATACATATAATACATATAGTATATATATAATATATATATATATATTATCTATAGGTGCTGACTTATATATATATATTAAATATATAATATATATATATATATATATAGATATATATATATTATCAAGAAAGATGTATAATAAAAGTGTAAATATAGATAGAAAAATAGATAAATAAAAATACAAAAAAAAATAGATAATAGAGAGTAAAAAAAAAAAAAAAAGTAAGAGAAAGAAGATAAAAGAGAGAGAGAGCAAGAATTAAGAGATAGTAAAATAAATAGTAGAGCGTAGAAGAGTAGTAGAAGCTAATATTCTCACAAATATAAATGAATTATCTACCACAAAGCAAGATCATAAATTTGACAAATCGTAATAATATGCAACAAGAAAAAAGTCGATTTGTTAATAAGTGTATAACTTCGAGAGACAAAAGCTAATTTAATAAATTTTAAAATATATATCCTTATAATGCATAACTAGAGCTCTAATCATTTACTCAAAATGCCAGAAATAGTAATTAATATATATATATATAATATAATATATAATATATAAATATATATATTATATATATTATATATATTATATAATATATATATATATAAATATATAGTATATTATAATATATAATATATAATAATAATAATATTATATATTAAAAATATATAAATATATATAATATAATAAAAATAATATTATATATATATATATATAATATATTATATATATATTATATATATATATAATAATATTATATTATATATAATATAATATATATATATTAATATATAATATATTAATAATATAATATATATATTAATAATATATATATATATATTATATATTAATTATATAATATATATTTATATTAATATTATATATATTTTAATATAATTAAAATTAATATATTATAATAATATTATATTAATA
Organism: Trachelipus rathkii; assembly: GCA_015478945.1. Taxonomy (NCBI): domain Eukaryota; kingdom Metazoa; phylum Arthropoda; class Malacostraca; order Isopoda; family Trachelipodidae; genus Trachelipus; species Trachelipus rathkii. The sequence continues at coordinate 82,827 of JABUQX010071118.1, forward strand.
TATATATAATATATATTATTTTAATATATATAATATATATTAATAAATAATATATATATATAGATATATATTATATTATATATTATAAGTATATATTATATTATTAATATAAATATATATATTTAATATATATATTATATATAAAGAATATATATATAATATTATATATATATTATATAGTATAATATATTAAAGTGTAAATTATCAACGCCTATTTATATTGCGTTTCTCTATTATATTTTAGCTACAAAGAGTGATTTTCCATTTTTAATGTTGACAAATTGCCATAAGAAAAATTCACTTAGAAAACTTTTTATTCACCTTTCACACCATTCCACTAAAATAATAAGAACTATAGTATTACATATAATTAATACCTATCGTATTATTTACAGAGATAGAGACTTATACACTAGTATATAAAATTAATGAAACACAATGCTAAATCATTTAAATTAATATATATATATTATAATATATATATATATATATATAATTATTATATATATATTATATATATATATATATATATAATTAATAATATAATATAATATTAATATATAAATATAATATATTTATTAATAATATATATAATAATATAATATATATATATATTAAGTATATATATTAATATAAATTAATATATAATATAATTAATTATATAATATATATATATTTTAATATATATAATATATTATATATATATATAAAGATAGATAGATAGATAGATAGATAGATAAAAATAGATAGATAGATAGAAATAGATAGATAGATAGATAAATACATAGATACATAGATGATAGATGATAGAATAGATATAGAAGATATAGAAGAATTTGGTAAATATAATGTAAACAAGCTTTTAATACAAATAAATAGATATAGATATAAATAGAATAGATAGATAGATAGATATAATTATAATATTGAAATGAAAGATGGCAAAAAAGATAGAAACATAGACAAAATAGGATAATGTGAAATTGAGTAAATAGAACGAAAATATATATAATACATTAATATCGTCCTTTTAGTATACATAATAAAGCTATTATATGACATACATTATAATAAATAGATAAGATAAATATTTTAGACTAATTAGAATTTGTTATGTAAAATTTCTTAATACAGAAAAACCGCCATATTAATATTTTAACTATTTCTAAAATTTAATAAGCAGTATATATATATGATATATAGTAATCTTTAATAGATCTTTCATCCTAGTTGATAAGAAGAGAATCCCTCTGTCACTAAATAATTAAAAAATAAAAAAAAATAGTATTATATAAATTTAATTATCTTATTATATTATCGATAACTAATAAATTATTCAATAAACTCTATATATAAACATATCCAAGATGTATTAATTTTACTTTTTTCTAAACAATATTGACAGGTGATATAATTAAATTATAAATATTAAAATTATATATGACTTTAGAAATAAATTTTACTTATTAAAGTTTAATTAGTTAGTATAATAAGTTAGTAACTACATAGATTTAAACTATAAATAATATTTCATTAATTATTAAGCTATCTCGTAATTTCATACACATATGAATAGCTGAAGCAGTTCTGCAATTATCTTAACATTTATTTGATAAGTAAAAAAAACACCTTCTAAAGAGAAATACAAAATTATTATATATAAAAATTAAACCATCACGGTAGTAAAATATCAAGCGCACTGCAATATAAGTCATATATATATATATATATATTATATAATATATATATAATAATATATATATAATATATATAAATATAATATATAATATAATATATATATATATATATATTATTTATATATATATAATATATATAATATAATATATATAATAATTAATATATAATTAATATAATATATATAATATATACCCTATATAAGTATATTAAATATATAAGTAATATATACATGAGTATGTCCCAGAATGAAACAGTTATGCCACTTTCGTATTAACTGATAAGACATTATTGAGTGCAAAATAGATACCAATATATAATAATCTATAATAAAGTATGACTCACGTAACTTCGTTACTAGATAGTTAATTATATATATATATATATATTATATAATATATATAATATATATAATAATATATATATATGTATAGTATATATATATATACTAATATATATATATAATATATAATATATATTATATTAATTTAATAATAATTACATAATTTCTATCTATATATATTATATCATATTTAATAATTTTTATATATAATTATATATATATTATATATATAAATATATATATATAATATATATACTAATATATATATATATATATATATATATATATTATATATACATATATATATATATATAATATATAATATATATATATAATATATATATATATTTATATACTATAGTATATATATATATATAATATGTATATATATATATATATCTATATTTATATATAATATATATATTATTAAATATAATATAATATAAAACAATACCATTGCTAATACTATCAGCGTACATTTACAATATTATAACAGGTACAAGATACAATTGTCGTGTCAATAGAGTGTGCCCCTGGTTCGTGAAGTATAGCGTCACAATTAATCAATATCTCTAGGTACCCCATTTCAACTCTAGGTAACTAATACATTAACTTTAAAATATGTTCAACTCTACATAGTAATGTCTCGAGCTCTCCCTAAATTCAAATAATGTACTGTGTAAACCTTTGTCACTTGCGTTCAGTGGATGTTAGCCCAGCCTCACTCTTGCTAGGAGACACACGTCAAACCTGGTACTAAAATAACTAAAACAACCAATTTTAATCGTAAGTGAATAAGTATTGTAGATAAAGGCATAATCTAAATTTGCCTTAGGATTCCTACATCCGCCGGATCTATCACACCATATGTAACTTAATCTTTACCATACGCAAGCAAAAGGTTACGTATATACGCCACCACAACTCAATAACTACATAAAGATAAACTACAGGTAAAAATAATCATGCAAGCGTGTCAGAACATACAGCAGGATGTTAATAACCGTCGGCAACAAATTTAACCATTTAACGATAGCGAAGCAATGCGTCTGCTGCTAAGCGAAGACCACTTTGAATAATCCTAATGTAAAGTGTATCTTTTTAATTATAATGTCATTGAATAAAGATATAGTACAATCGTAGCAGTTTAAATTTATGTAATTACAACATCATCTCATTATCATACCGTAATTCCACACCTCTAAGTTGGCTCTTTCTGCATATAGACTCACCGTACGAACGTTACCGACCACACATTGTTATAAGTAAATATGTTACTCTATTATCTATATCACTAATCAATATATATTAATTAATATATATATATATTATATATATATTAATATATTATATAATATATTCATATATATATATAATTATAATCCCGAGCTGAGTCCAAAAAAATTATTCCCAGTATAGATAATGCAAACGATAAAACGTACCTTTATATCACCTTTAAATAGTTATATCTATGAATCACTATTAAATATATTATATATAATTCCTATATATAATGGTTACATAGAAATATCTTACACAATAAATAGATTCAATCTCTAATAATATACAATAACAAAAATTTTATTATTCCTTTCTTATTATATATTTATCTCTTATATGAATAAGCATAGATTATGAGCCAGACTTACACACTAATATGTCATTTTCAGTTCTTACATAAAATTATATTATATTAAATTTATCTATATCATATATATATATATATATCTGTGATATAAAAATATATATAAAATTAAATATTAATCTTATAATTTATATAATATAGTAATTAATATTAGTATTAAATATATATATTAATATATAAATATATAATATATATATATAATTAATATATATATAATATAATAATATACTAATATATATATATATATTAATATATATATATATATAATATAAATAATATATATTATATATAATATTATTAATATATATATATATTTAATATATATATATATATATATATATATATATATATAAATATATTAATTATTAAATATATATAATATATATATCATATATAAATATATAATAATATATATATATTATTAATATATAATATAAATATATATATAATATATTATATATATATTAATATATATATAATAAAATTAAAGCCAAAAAAAAAAAAAACACAAAAATAGGTAAAAATATAAAAAAATAAAAAATAAAATAATACTTTAATATCTGAGGTATGAATATTAATAAAAGGAGGACCAAGTAATAATATACTTAACATCTATCTACTAACTAGGTCCTCTTCAAGACTCCAAACTTAAAACCCAAAAGTTTAGTAATATTAGTATATGTGACGTCTGAAAGGGACACAAGTTAGTGTACAAAATATTAACACTAGGTTTATTACTCCTCCACCCTTTATATAGAATATTTAATTTATTTTTTATCTTTTAACCTCCATGTTGATTTGTATTTATGTGATGTGTTTTATTAATTTGAGTATAGGATCTATAATGAGCTAAAAATAAGTTTTTGATAAATATATAATATATATATATATATAAGAATATATATAATTATATATATATAAATATATATAATTAACCATATTATTTATATATATAATATATATATAATATATATAATATATATATATATATGAATATAAATATATATATATTAATATATATAATATAATATAAATATACTGTTATGATATATATATTATAATATATATATATATATATAATAATATAATAATATATATATAATATATATAATATATATATAATATATTATATAAAAATATATATATATATAATATATAATTTAATATATATATATAATATATATATCATATATATATTAATATAATATATATTATACTAATATATATGTATATAATATAAATATATATATATATATATTATTATAATAATAATATATATATATAATAATTATATATATATATATATATAATATATATAATATAAATATAATATACGTAATATAATATTATATATATATTAATATAATAATATATATATATATAAATATATATATAGTATATATATAATATATATATAATATTATAATATATATATACACTATATATATTAAATATATATATATATATATATATAATATATATATATATTAAATATATGTTGAATATTAATGTGTGTGTGTTCGCTGTGTGGTTGTGAGTGTGAGTGTGCTGAGTTTGTCTGCTAGTAAAATAAATATTACTAATTCAAAACAAAATTTATACTAATTAAATTTAATTATATACATTATCTCTAAAATTTACCTAGTATAAATTATGATAACGATTAAGTCAAAGTTTCACATTACCTGTATGACTACAGTAAAAAAAT
>JABUQX010071119.1:0-7500 GCA_015478945.1 Trachelipus rathkii
ATAATTTACTATACGTAACATACTATAATAATATAAATATACTATAATAAGTATATACTATATATATATACTATATAACTACTATATACTATATAAATAATATTCATATATAATATAATACTCATATCAACATATAGTACATATAATAAGATATATATACATAAATATAAAAAAATATTATAATATACATATATATACAATTATTACCTATATATATATTATCATACTTATATATATTTATGTAATAAAGTTATATATTAAATAATATAGGCATATTACTAGTCATATATATATATATATATATATATATATGATGATATAACTATAATATATAGCTATAATATATATATCAATAAATAGGATATAACCATACCATATATATATAAAAGTATTATATATTTAGATAGTAATTATATATATATATAAGTAATATATATATATATAATAAATATATATATAAAATATAATATATAACATAATATAATATTTATATTATATAAATATAAATATATATACATACTATATATATTATATTATATCATATAACCATATATAAATATATATATATAAGTAATATATATTATTATTATATTATATATATATACTATATAAATATTATATATATATTTATAATCTTAAGATATTCTATATATATATATAATATCTATATATATACTATTATTATATATATATATAATATATATAAAATTATAAATATTATAATATATAATAATATAATATATATGTATATAATTATATATATATAACTATAACTATATATAAATAATAATATATAATACATTATTATAATATAATAATATTTACATATAATATATTATATATATATACGGTCCATACAATGGACCACAATACACTGCTAGCATACATTAATATTGTTATTCTCTAGCCGAACACTGATTGTAGTAAAGACATTTCAACATGATGGTGAATGTTAATACAATGGAGAAGAAGAAACACCTGAGAGGCATGTGCACTGCAGTCAGAGTCATTACGCTAGAGAAGCCATTTTAATCCCTTAAAAGATAATGGCACATTCAGCCCAACAAATTGGAATACCATGACGGAAGAAATACCAATCATTTCGGATAACGAGGAAGAATTTCAAGAAGATGGACAGGATACCGATGGGGAACATCCTCAAGAGGAAGAAGAAGCAAGTGAGGATGAAGAAACTAACTTGTTGAGTCACCATTATGATGAAATTACGCAATTTGGGCACATACGACGAGAATAAGGCCAGTAGAAGCACACTTTCAAGACCTGACTGTAACCAGCATTTTGACTGAGTGGGTCCTGGAAATGAAGTTGTGGTAAGGAGAGAGGTTAAAACAAAGCGTTTCTAGACACTGGAGATCATTATAATACAGGAGCCGTCGTAATATCTTACGCAATTTGGGTACATACTAGAGATATGGCCAGTGGGAAGTAAGCTTAATGTGTGGGCACCGGGAGTGGAGTGACAAGAAGCAGCTGAAGTCACCATAAACAGAAATTCGGCAGGTACATTGCCATTGGTGGTGGTAAAGAATGATAATTCCCAGCTGCCTCTTGTTGGGCATGAACTATCTTGTAGAAACTGAAGCAGTCTAGATTTGTAAAGGAATAATTTTGCATGGTAGATTCTGAGAATGCTGAGTATCACGTTTTTATAACAACTGTGCGGTAAATAATGTATCGGTTAACAGAAACAGTAGTCAATTAATGGAAATAGCGCCAGAAGAGATTATGAAATTACAAAGTAGATCAGAAGCTATAAAAACCCTGAGAGAGAGGGTGAGAAATGGCCAAAAATTGAGAAGACTGATCTCTTAAAAGAATTTTATCGGTACAGAGAGGATTTTGCCATAAACCAAGGAATTCTAGTGAAGAAACTGGGAACAAATTACTGTAGTGCAGTGGTGGGATTCAGACAACTTGTACATGTAAGCGTGACCATACACAGAAATCTTGCACACATAGGACGAGACAAATTATTAGATGCAGTAGTGAAGTATGTGTGGCATCCAAAAATATACACAGTGGTTCAGGAAGTATGCAGGACTTGCCCGAAGTGCCAACTAATGAAGATTGAGCAAACGGTAGTATACCCACCTATCTGGAAGATCGAAGTGAAAAATCCATTTGAGAGGGTTGCCCTGGACGTTAGTCCATTTTTCCAAAAACGAGATGGAAATGTAGCATGCCTGTTCAATTGATCATTGTAGATAAAGCAATGGTAGCCACGAAAAATAAGTAGCAAAAAGTGTATCGATGCCATTTGAATACTCATATGCTACCAAGTTCATACATGCACCGTATCAAGATACGACGATAATGGAGAGTTAGAGTCGAATTTTGAACAGATGTTGAGGAGCTAACGGATTGACCCACATTTAATACTCCTTATTCAAGCCATCAAGAACGGCCAGTGGAGGCGTGTCATAGAACGTTTGCAGCTAGTTGACAGGAATGTATAGCTGAAGAATGGACTGGGACATTGTCTGCCGAGTGTGTTGACATATAACAACACCAAAACATACTGAACGGGGTGTCACCAGCAGAGAAAATAAGACGGAACAATGTAAAGGATGATGCACCATCCCAAAGAAGAGAATCAAGAAATGGAAGAGGAACCCTAATTGTTACCCTATTGCCAGTGGGGTAAAAGTTAAAAGGAAGATATAAGTAGAGTAGGTCAGTAGACAAGAAGTTGGGAGAAAGATTTGCAGGGCCCTACGTAGTTACCAAAGTTGTATCCGAGGGAATGACGTATGAGATCGAAAGGAAGGAAAAACCAATAAAGCACATTATTCACATTTAAAGTATTGGACAGATCCGCCGCTCAATTTACAGCATTTCGACAAAGAGAACGAGAAGTAGAATAAGACCTCACAAGAAAACTCGCCTGAAGAACATTGATTCTGAGATGGAACATCGAATGTGGGCCCAGGTCGGGGTTTTTAAGGAACGTTGCAGTACAAATGGAGAAGAACCATTCGGTCAAGTGTAGGAAGAACCAGTCGGTCGAACGTGTACAGGACCAGTTGGTCGAAGAGGAGCGTAACCCTTTGGTCAGGGGTGGACACAACCGTCCGGAACAGCGTACAATTTTGTGGAGTAAGAACCAGTCGGTCGTTACGCGGACGGAAAAGAAGAAAGGAGCCCAGTTAAAGAAGGCGTGGCAGATGTTGAAAGAAGTAGCGACAGCAAGCGTCAAAACGAAGAAGGTTGCAGCAGTACAGACGGACCAATTGATAACATTCGATATAGGGACACAAACGAGCTATACGGAATCGGTCCCCTCACCTATTGATGCCAGTGAACAGTTGGACTGGTTTGACAACAATGATACAAATAGTGACGGAAACAGTGACTTTGACATCCGGAAATTTGAGGCGTCGCTACGGTTCCCGGAGAACAGTTATTTGTTGGCCGCAATAGGAAGCGACAGGAGATTTGGAAGAAGAAACGCCATTTGGCCAGTTGGAGGAGGAGTTGCCTGTACCTGGGACTGGACAGTCAGAAATGGAAGAGAGAGCCCTGAACTCAGCAGAGGACTTAGAAACACCAGAACCAACAAGGAAATCCCTATATGAAGAGTTGAAGGAAGTTGGGGAAAGCCCGGAGAACATGAATAAAGGTCAAGAACCAATATACGTAGAGAATTGTGAACAAGCTGAGGAAAGTCAATACTCGCCACCACAAACAAGATCACGAGGATCAGTTCCAGAATTGTCAAACGTACAAGGGAAGATTCTGGAGTACGAAAGACGGACAGAAGCAAAAAAGGCGTCAAGAAGGAGGAACCAGTGTAATTATTTTTCTTGTTAGAGATTGGACAACCAATCTCTGAGGGGGAGTCGTACAATAGGGCGATTTAAAGAAATCCCTAAACCAACTAAATATTCTGAAATGAAGAAAATCGGTACTGGAATCGCGTCTTTTTATATGTGGAAATTTTGCGTAAAGTTGGTTCAAAGTAACGAGTGAAATAAAGTTGATATTTACGGAGAACGAAAAGCAGATTATCAAAGTTCAAATTGAAGATCATTAACAAGTTAATTAAGTCCCGCTATTCGTAGTTAGTAAATTTTGTAAAAGTTTAAGTTGTGTTTATCTGTAGATGACGAGGAGGATTTGAGGAAAATGAAGCCAAATTTAAGTTAATGCAATAGCTGAAAGAAAACATTCAAGTTTAGAATAAAGATAAAGTTAAAATTCAAGTTTAGAATAAAGCATTCAAGTTTAGGAAAGAGTTCAAATTTAAAAGTCAAGTTAGAATAAAATAGTCAAGTTTAAGCTAATATAATAGTTGGAATGAAACATTTAAAACCAGGTGATCAAAAACAAAGTTAAAGACGAAACGAAATGTTGTAGTTGAAAGAAAATGTTAAGATTTGGAAAGAACATATTTAGTTTTGAGGCTGGGATAAGTACGAATAAGGTTTTGGAATATTAAAAGAATGGAGGGAAGAAGTCACAAAGTATAAAGAAAACTATTGAGTTGGCAAGGTATCGATATGATTGCGATAATCGCGATAAGCACAAAAGTATGAGTTGCAATTATCGTTGCCGTTATTAAATATGACCAAGATTGTTGTGTTGCCGTATAGCTGGGATCATGGTTGCCAGATTGCATGATTGCCTTATTATGATTATTATAGATTATTACTATTTATATTTATATAATTAATTATAAGTTCTCATATTTATTATTAATATAATATTCGAATTAATATCTCATAATTATTATAATAATTATATTATATATTAATATTATATTATAATTATTATTTTAATAATTATTATTTAATATAATTATTATTATATTATTTTATTATTATTATTATATTATTTATTATTATATTATTATTATTATTATTATTATTATTATTATTTACGATAATCTTCCAAGCTTTGATATGATCTTGGATAATTTTAACATTCTTTAAAAGTGATTGAGAAATAAAAATATTGGTGACTAAAATAACAAATTATAATCCATTTATTTTTTTATCTAATATTTTTTTATGTCCTGAATTTAATCGGTTGTCTAGAAATTAGTTTTAGATGAAATTGAAAAAACTTTCTGATCTTTATTTTTTTTTTACAGTTGTTACCACCACTCACGCGTAGAGCCCTATTCAGAGAGGGGGTGTATGGACCTATTTTAATCTATATTGGATATCAAAAAATTATTTTATTTTGATGCTTATATTTATTATATTTATATTATATTTATTATTATTGATTATATTATTGCTACTAATATTATATTGCAGTCGCAAGCGTTATTGCAATATTATATTATATTATTATATTAATTATATTTATATAATTATATTATTATTTTATTATATTTATTATATTATTATTATTATTATATTTTATATTATTATTATTATATATTATTATATTATTATATATATTATATATATTATTATTATATTATTATATATTATTATATATTATATAGCTACTTAATTAATTATTTGCATTACAGCCGTTATTGCATATTATTATTATTAGTATTATTATTATATTATATATTATATATTATTATTAATTATTATTATTATTATTATTATTATTATTATATTATTATTATTATTATTATATTAATTATTATATTGCAATTAGCCGATTGCAGTTATTATTAAATTATTATTATATTATATTATTATTATTATTATTATATTATATTATATTATTATTATTATTATATATATTATTATATATTATTGTCAATTATTATTATCAGTTTGCAGCCGTTATTTGCAATATTCATTATATTATATATATATTATTATTATTATATAAATCTACTTGCTTTATCAGTTTATGCAAGATTATTCTTTTTATTATTATTTATTATATATTATTATATGCAGTTACCGCCGTTATTGCAGTTGCAGTTATTATTATAATTATTATAGATTACTATACTTATACTATACTATCTATTAATATATTATTATATTAATATAATTATTATTATATTATATGACATTTAATTAATTATAATAAACAGTATTATTATTATTATTAATATTATTTTAAAAATTTATAAAATTCAATTTTAACGTCCATAAAACAAATACTTTCTATTCTTCTCAAAATAGTTCTTTATTTTCAGAAGAAATTTTATTAATAATAAGATAATAATAAGAAGTTAAAACTTTAAATTTATACCAATATTTCGCCTGCATACTTACAGGCATGATCACGTTAACTAACTATATTATAATGCACTTACAAAAATCAAATTTAGAGAATAGAAAAAAAATTAAAAGTCAGAAAGGTTATTTATGAAAAATAAAAAATTTTGATGAAAAATTCAAAGTAATCAAAAATCAAAAAAGCTACATAGCTTGCAAATACAAACTATATCATAACTAGGTGTACTGCAAAACCACTCAAATATTCAAAAACATTCAAGCATTCATTCATTTCATTAAATTTCACATTGATGTCGGCTAAGTTTTTTAATAAAGAGATTCTGCTATACGAAGATAGTTAAAATTACCAACTGAAATAAAATTTTAAACAATTACAATTCAGCTGTAGGAGGGATTTGTGAATCCGTCTTGTAATCTCAATATTTACTTGGTATCATACCGTGTTGCATAATTCGGGTTCTTAAGGTGTTAGTTGTGTATCCCACATAAGAGAATTACATTCCTACTTCTTTGCAATTAAATGATACACAACATAACTTCTGTAATCCTCCGAACAATGACCACGGGTACTAATATGAGGACACTCGTCTCGGTGTATAGTAACTTCTAACATTTACCCTTTTCTCTGACTTAACATGTTCCTTTACAATTATGTTTAATTTTCGTTCTTCTCTAGAAAAATTTGTCAAGTTTAATGATTTAAAATAAAAAGTTATCTTGCTTTCCATGTTAAGTGAATTTTTATTTGAAGTTAAAATGTTGTTTATAGTTCTTTTAATAACTTTTATTTTAATGAGGCTAAACCATTATAAATTAAGTTTTTGTTATTCTTATTACCTCTTTGTTAAGTTCCCACGTTGAAGTTATTTTATAAGCTCTGTGAATTAGTTTAATAAATAGTAGTTTATATCTTTCTGGTATATTAGAATCATAATTTGGTATAAACCTTATCATTACTTTAACACTTACTTCTCTTTCAACTCTACCATTTTTAAAACAAAGTAAGATATCTAGGAATGCCAGTTTTTTTAAAAAAACTGGCATTCCTAGATATCTTACTTTGTTTTAAAAATGGTAGAGTTGAAAGAGAAGTAAATGTTAAAAGTACAGATAAAGGTTTATACACAAATTATCTTCAATATTACAGAAAATATTAAACTATCTATTATTAAAACCCTAATTCACAGGCTTATAAAATAACTTCAACGTGGGAACTCTTTAACAAAGAGGTAATAAGAATAACAAAAAACTTAATTAATAATGGTTACCCTCAAATTAAAATAGAAAAGGTTATTAAAAGAACTATAAACAACATTTTAAC
>JABUQX010071119.1:25000-32500 GCA_015478945.1 Trachelipus rathkii
ATATATATATATGAAGCTTATAAAGTAGAACATTTTATTTTTTTATTTCTTACCTTAAAGTATACCGTAACGTAAAATTTTCACCTCTAACAACTGAGATTTCATGATCGTCGACCGTCAGTTGTGCCGTCGAGTTGTCAATCTCGTCGGTAAGATATGGATTTTCCCACCAGCCTACATATGAAGAAAAATAAAAAATTGAATAGATCTAAAAACTTCACAGAAAGATAAATAAAAACCCGTAAATAGATCAAAAACCTACATATGCAGAAATTAAAAAAGTGTATTAGATCTAAAGCCTTCATAGATAGATGAATAAAAATGCAAATAGATCAAAAATCTACATAGGAAGAAAAATAAAATCTTAAATGAATAAAAATCTACATAAGAAGAAAAATAACGTGAGTAGACCAAAAACTTTCACAGGAAGATAAATAAAATCGTAAATAGATCAAAAACCTTCATAGGAAATAAAAATGGAAACGGAATCGATCTAAAACTTTCATAGGAAGATAAATAAAGTAAATAGATCAAAAACCTACATAGGAAGAAATTTAAAACCGTGAGTAGATCTAAAACTTTTACAGGAAGATCAAAAAAAACGTAGAATCGATGAAAAATCTTTATAGGGAGATAAATAAAAACTGTGAACAGATCTAAACCTTCACAATAAGATAAATAATATTGTAAATCGATTGAAAATCTGCATAGGAAGATAAACGGAAACGAGAACCGATATATAAAACCTGCATAGGAAGTTGATTAAAAACGTAAATAGATCAAATACCAACATAGGAACAAATATTAAATCTTAAATAGATCAAAAACCTACCAAAAAATAGCAACGTGAATAGATCTAAAACATTCACAAGAAAATAAATAAAATAGTAAATAGATCAAAAACCTACATAACAAGAAAAATAAAAACTATAATAGATCTAACATCTCCATAGGAAGATGAAAAAAAAAAAACATATCAAAAACCTAAATAGAAAGAAAAATGGAAACGAATCGATCTAAAACCTTCACAAGAAAATAAATAAAAACGTAAATAGATCAAAAACCTACATAGGAAGGAAAATAGAAAAGTAAGTAGATCTAAAACCTTCACAGGAAGTTAAATTAAAACGTAAATAGATCAAAAACCTACATAGGAAGAAAAATAAAATCCTATAATAGATCAAAAACCTATAAAAGAAGAAAAACAACAACGTAAAACGATCTAAAACCTTCATAGGAAGATAAATAAAATCGTAAATAAATCAAAAACTTACATAGGGAAGAATAAAAACGTGATTAGATCTAAAACCTTAACAGGAAGACAAATAAAATCGTAATTAGGTCAAGAATCTACATAGAAAGAAAAATGGAAACGGGAATCAATCTAAAACCTTCATAGGAAGATAAATAAAACGTAAGAAGATCAAAAAGCTACATAGAAAAAAAATATGATTAGATTTAATATCTTCACAGGGAGATAGATAAAAAAACATAAATAGGTCAAAAACATACATAGAAATAAAAACAAAATCTTAAATAGATCAAAAACCTATATAAGATGAAAAATTACAAAGTGAATAGGTCTAAAACTTTCACAAGGAGATAAATAAAACTGTAAATAGATCAAAAACCTGCATAAGAAGGAAAATAAAATCTTAAATAGATCAAAACCCTACATAAGAAGAAAAATAGGAAGATAAATGAGACGTAAATAGTTTAAAAACCTACATATGAAGAAAAATAAAAGCGTCAATAGATTTAAAACCTTCACAGAAAGGTAAATAAAAAACATAAATAGATCAAAAACTACACAGAAAGGAGAATAAAAGCGTGAATAGATCTAAAACCTTCACAAGATTATGAATAGAAACATAAATAGATCAAAAACTTACATAGGAAAAAATAAAAACGTTAATAGGTCTAAAACCACAGGAAAATAAGTAAAAACCTAAATAAATCAAAAACCTACATAGTGAGAAAAATAAAATCATTTATATATATATATATATATATATATATATATATATATATATATATAATATATATATATAATATATATATAATATATATATATATATATATATATAAAAATATATATACATATAGATAAATAATATCATGTATATATATATATATATCACAGCATGATAAATAAAATCTTAAAGAGATCAAAAACCTAAATAGGAAGAAAATGTAAACTGGAATCTATCTAAAACCTTCACAAAAAGATAAATAAAAGCGTAAATGGATCAAAAATCTACATAGGAAGAAAAATAAAAACGTGAATATATCTAAAATTTTCGTATTAAAAAAAATAAGCACGTAAATATATCAAAACCTACAAGTGATAAAAATGACATATTAAATACATCAAAAACCAAATTAAGAAGTAAAATAACAGCGAATAGATAAAAAAATTCATAGGAAGATTAATAAAATTTTAAGTAGATCAAAAACCTACATAAGAAGAAAAACAAAAACGTGAATAGATCTAAAATCTTCACAGGAAGACAAATAAAACGCAAATAGATCAAAAACCTACACGGGAAGAAAAATAAATCTTAAATAGATCAAAATTGCAAAGTGAAAAAATCTAAACTTCACAGGAAAATAAATAAAATCGTAAATAGATCAAAAACCTACATAGGAAGATAAATGGAAACCTAAACCGATCTAAAACCTTAATAGGAAGAAATTTAAAACGTAAATAGATCAAAAACTACATAGAAAGAAAAATAACAACGTAAATAGATCTAAAAGCTTCAAAGAAAGACAAATAAAATTGTAAATAGATTAAGTACCTATCTAAGAAAATAAAAAGGTAAATAGAGCAAAAATCAACATGGGAAGAAAAATATAAACGTGGTTAGATCTAAAACCTTCATATGAAGACAAATTAAAACGTAAGTAGAATGAAAATCTACATAAGATAAAAAATAAAAACTTGAATAGATCTAAAATCTTCACAGGATGATAAATAAAAACGTTAATTGATCAAAAACCGACATAGAAAGAAAAATAAAATCCTAAATAGATCTAATACTTACATAAGAATCAAAATAATAATGTGGTTAGATCTAAAAGCTTCACATGGAGATAAATAAAAATCGTAACTAGGTCAAAAACATACACATGAGAAATTTAAATATCTTACATAGATCAAAAATCTAGATAAGAAGAAAATTAACAAACTGAATAGATCTAAAAACCTTCACAGTGAGATAAAAAAAATTCATAAATAGATCAAAAACTTACATAGGAAGAAAAATGGAAACGGGAATCGATCTAAAACCTTCACAAGAAGATAAATAGAAATGTAAATAGATCAAAAACCTATACAGGATGTAAAATAAAATCTTAAGTAGATCAAAAGAATACATAAAAAGTAAAATAACAACGTGCATAGATAGAAAAATAAATAATCGTATATTAGATCAAAAATCTATATCGGAAGAAAAATGGGAACGGGAATCGATCTAAAACCTTCATAGGAAGAAAAATAAATACATAAATAGATCAAAAAACCTAATAAAAATAAAAATAAAAACGTGGTTAGATCTTAAAGCTTCAGAGGGATGTGAATAAAAAACGTAAATTGATCATTAACCTACATAGCAAGAACAATATAAACATAAATAAATCTTAAACTCTCAAAGGAAGAAAAATAAAATCATAAATAGATCAAAAACCTACATAAGTTGAAAAATAACAGTGAATCGATCTAAAATCTTCATAGGAAGACAAATAAAAACAAATAGATCAAAAACCTACATAGGAAGAAAATAAAAACGTGAAAAGATATCTATAACCTTCACAGGAAGATAAATAAAAACGCAAATAGATCAGAAACCTACATAGGAAGAAAAATGAAAACGGAAATCGATCTAAAACCTTCATAAGAGGATTAAAAAAACGCAAGTAGATCAAAAACATACATAGGGAGAAAAATAAAACCGTGATTGGTTCAAAAAGCTTTAAAGGGAGATAAATAAAAAACGTAAATTGATCACTAACATACAAAGGAAGAAAAATATAAAAGTAAATAGATCCAAAACCTTCACAGGAAGATAAATAAAAACGTAAATAGATCAGAAATCTCCTTAGAAAAAAAATAAAAGTGTTAATAGATATTAAACCTTCGCAGGAATATAAATAAAAAACGTAAGTAGATCAAAAACCTACATATGAAGGAAAATAAAATCTTAAAATAGATCAAAAACTTACATAAGAAGAAATATAATGTGAAAAGATCTAAAAAACTTCACAGAAAGACAATTAAAATCGTAAATAGATCAAAAACCTAGATAAGAAGAAAAATAGCAAACTGAATCGATATGAAACTTTCCTAGAAAGATAAATACAAGCGTAAATGGGTCAAAAACCTATATAGGAAGAGAAATAAAAACATGCTGATTTTAAAATTTCACAGGAAGATAAATAAAATCGTAAATAGACCAAAATCCTACATAGGAAGAAAAATTAAATCTTAAATAGATCAAAAACCTACATAAGAAGAAAGATAACACCGTGAATAGACCTTAAACCTTTACAGGAAGATAAATAAAATTGTATATAGATTTAAACCCTACATATGAAGAAAAATGGAAACGTGAATAGATCTAAAACCCTCACAGGAAGATAAACAAAAAACGTAAATAGATCAAAAACCTACATAAGAAGGAAAATAAAAGCGTGCTTAGATCTTAAACTTTCACAGGGAGATAAATAAAAACGTAAATAGATCAAAAACCTACATAAGAAGAAAAATAAAAACCTGAGTAGATCTAAAACCTTCACAGGAAGATAAATAAAAACTTAAATAGATTAAAAACCTAAATAGGAAGAAAAATAAAAAACCTGAAAAGATCTAAAATCTTCACTGGAAGATAAATAAAAACTTAAATATATCAAAAACCTAAATAGGAAGAAAAATATAAACGAGAATAAATGAAAAACCTTTAGAGGAAGATAAATAAAAACGTAAATACTATCAGATATATTTTATGACAAATGGTAACAATTAACGAAGGCTAGGAGTGAAATAATTAAGATTTTATAGTCTATTAAAGGTAGAAATGAAGACTTTTTAGCAATAGTGTGAGTGAAATTTTTTTTGTAACAATTGACTCTCACATGAGTTCTTAGGCTCACTGATAATGTATGGGTTTAGCTATAGATAAAGGCAGAAAATTCTGTAACAAAAAGTTACGGCAATAATAATAATAATAATAATAATAATAATAATAATAATAATAATAATAATAATAATAATAATAATAATAATAATAATAATAATAATAATAATAATAATAATAAAACTAATAATAAAAAGGTTAATAAACTGAATTTTGCTGCTCTTTCAATTTTTAAATATATATATATATATATATATATATATATATATATATATATATATATTATATATATATATATTATATATATATATATATTAGATAATATAATTATATATAATAAATATATATAATATATATATATATATTATATATATATATATATATATATATATATATATATACTATATATATATATATATATATATATATATATATAATATATATTATATTAATAATTATATTATATATATTATATATATATACTTAATTGAGGTGTCGAGCCATCACAGCAAGCCGAGTCCATAGATCCGTCAGAGCGAGTGTATCAAAGTTGCGTCTGATGTCCGCTAAGTCCGGACATCAGTAATGTTTTATATATGAGAGGTGAATATCATGTGTGTGTATCGAAAGTTAAGCCAAGGATGATGGGTTGTATATTAAGAGGAAGTCTGTTGTTTAAAAGGAAAATTGTTGGAATGGGATGACTCTTTTTTGTTAGGTGTGAGAAATGTGATAGATTATTTGGGGAAAGGCGGACATTCTGTTTTGTTGCCAGATATTGTTCTAATGGTTTATATATATATATATATATATATATTGCTATATATTTACATAAGAATATAATATATATATATATATAATTATATATATATATATATATATATATATATTATATATGTATTTTCATCATCATATAATAAAGACGTGACCTCTGTGATCTTAGCCAACAGCATAGCTTAATGATTTTTATAGAGGAGGATGTGGGTTGTGGTAGATCGTGCATAAAAAGAATAAAGAGTGTTGGTGGTATGGTGGCACCCTTGGAGACTCCGTTATATAACCTGTATGTAGGAGAGGTGTGGGTGTCTTGTATGATTTAAGCCGTACCCCAGAAAATATATATCTAATATATATATATTATATATATTATATATATAATTATATATTATATTATATATATATTATTATATATATATATATATATAATATATATATGATAGATGATAGTAGATTAGATAGATAGAAATAGATAGATAGATAGATAGATAGATAGATAGATAGATATCACTGAGCAAGTTTCTAAGAATTTGTGTGTCCTGAGTCGCCTTCCGAACTCCTTCAAAGCACCACAATAGCTTAATCTGTATAGGAGTGTTGTTCATCCTTGTACGGAGTATGCATTGCATATCTGGGTGTGGTTCCCCCCTCACAAAGTTCATCATAAAATGGTGGAAATCAAAGCCTCGTTAACTCTCCCAACTCTCTCCAATCTCTCTCCTTCGAACTGTTGCGTCACTCTCCTTTTATTATCGCCATTACAACAAATATTGTTATTCCGAACTCTCTGATCGCATGCCTACTCCATTGAAGAGAGTTCTTACGACTCGTCAATCCCCCACAGTCTCTTCTTTCTCTTTTCAAAACTCTTCGACCTCGGGCTTAACCGCTATGCTCACTCTGGTGAATTGTGGAAAAACGTTCCTTTCCATTTTCCTAACTTACGATAACTTTCAAACAGTGGGTCGGTTCATGTCAGCTCTTGACTATCTGGATTACCAGGATTGCACAGGATTCCTCGACTTTGGTGGATTTCATGTAGGCCTTTGACTTTTTCCACCAGATAATATATATATATATATATATATATATATAGATATATATATATATATATTATGTATATTTATTTTTTTATACTTTATATATATATAAATATATATTTTATATAATATATATACTATAAATAATAATATACATACATAATACATATATACAGAGAATATATATATATATATATATATTAAACAAAATTTTGCCTTATTTGAATAACCCAATTAGTAGCCAATCAAACATGTTGATATTATGATATTATATCAAGTATTGTTATAAGTCACGTCTGTAATTAACCGCTGACCGGTAAATTGGCAATAACAACAATTTTACATAAAAAAAAATTTATATATATTATATTATATATAAATATATTAACTTATTTATAGATATAATATATATATATATATATATATATTATTAATTATAATATATTATTATATTATAAATATATATATATATATATATAAAAATATATATATATATAATATATATTAGATATATATATATATTGGTGGATTCATTCCTTCATACTTTC
>JABUQX010071119.1:42500-50000 GCA_015478945.1 Trachelipus rathkii
TCTTTACCTTTTTTTAATAAATAATATACTCGTATTCTACATTTTTTAATAAGTAAATAAACTCTACATTAAAAATAATTATATAACAAATCAAATAAGAAGTTAACACAAAATACGAGCCAAATCTGTCTAACCATTTTTTCGAGTGCTTCATTAACACTATATTTCAAGCAGGGCCAATGGGGGGTAAGGGTTTTGTGGTTGTTCTTTGTTTGAGCCAAATCTGTTTTTAATACGAGGATCTGTTTGGGGTGCTCATTAAAAATACATTTTAATTAAAACTATATATATATATATATATATATATATATATATATTATATATATATTATATATATATATTCCTATCCTTTATCATTATTATATACATATATATAATAATATATATAATATATATATATATATATATATATATATATATATATATATATATTCCAGGTTTCATAAGAGCCTTCAAATCACAAATTCTTATTTTTAGATTGAACAAATAATCACTGAAAGAACAAACATTACAAAACAAGACACCACGAAATGCGAGAGAGATCTACCGAACTATTTTACTTGTGAGATTGTAATTAATCAATTTTACATGACAGTTTTGAGTGAAGCTGCTTCTATGTATTAAATATTTGTCCTCAGAACATGTCGACAAAATGGACATCACAATGGAGAGAATTTCATCACTGTCTTGTGATAATGACGTTGTTATTATCATTAATTAGTGTGGGTAAAAAACATTTGCTAAGAATAGAATTATTCAAAGGAACAAAAATTTGTTTATATTTCTTTTTATCAATATTGTCCTTGCTATAAAAATATATTATTAAATAATAATGATAACTTACAATTAAAAATAAAAACAAATGGTTAGGTCTGAATTAGTAATAAAGCATCTTTGTTATTTCCACGCTACACAAGAAAGATAATAAAATTTCTTTGCTTTTTATTTTATGTTTTGTTTTCTGTCCGTGGAAAAGCCCGAAATCACGTTTTATTAGTTAATTAACTTGTACATGAAAATAAAATAAGAAAACAAAAAATGGTTAAAACTTTAAAGTTCTAATTTTTATTGGTCATTTAAACTTGCAGTCACTAAATACACTTTCTTAATAAACAAAGTTTTAAAGATCCGAATCCGCATTTGGACTATTTTGAAAACTCGTATCTTCACTTTGAAAAAAAATACAGATATGCGAATGTTTACCTTTTATCGTAATTTAGTTTCAAACACAATTTCCTCTCTTAAACAACTAAAATTGATTGTGCTATTCATTTTTAATAAAATAGTGTACATGAATAAGACTCTGAAGAAGAAGAAGAAAAAAAAAGAGAAAGAAACATTATCAGAAAAGAGGATTATCTCAGAAGTCAGCATCAAATATTTAAATTGTGTAGAAATATTACTTTCCATTTCATTTGCTCAATTACATATTCTTAACGATCTGGTGGAATAGGGAACCTATAAATTTGTGCTGCGGAACTAGTCCTTCTCGCCTAAATGTGCCATTTCCTTTTCTATTAGCAACTCTGTCCATAAAATTATAGCTCTTAATTTTAATGCTATCTCTCTAGCAGGCTCCACTCGCCCTTAATGTATCTTCTGGCACTTTAATAGGTTTAATTGGAGCGTTTAAATGTTATCTGCTTTGACTCTGAGAACATTGCGGTATCTGAGGAAAACCGAGAGCCTTAATCGTTATTGGAATGAGCAGAATTATTGCTTTTCATATAAATATATGTTTCGATTGCTCAAATTCTCGTGCTGTTTATACAAGGGCAATCCTTATTATAGTTAATGAAAAACTGCCATTCTCCTATCACTTTTAAAAATTTTTTTTTTACAGTTGTCACCACCACTCACGGGCAGAGCCCTATTCAAGGAGGGGGTGTAGTACGCTCAAAAGTTCACCCCCTAGCGCAAATTACGCAGATGAGCACAGACACAGGATTTAAAGTGAGGGAGATTAAATACAGCAGGAAACACAGAAGATGGAAGAGAATTCCACAGAACAGAGGTGGCAGGGCAGAAGGAAGCACCGCAGTGAACTAGCCTGGAGTTACCAATATCAACACAAAACTCGTGCGCAGATACAGTCCCCTTGTGCTACGAGGGCGTCATAAAGGTGGTGGTACGTGAGTGATAAGTTCCCTCGAGCACTTGCCAGTGCGGTATCTATAGAATAGAGATAAAGCATCAACATTGTGCCGCAAAGATAGAGGGTCAAGTGAACCGCGAAAGTAACAACCAGTTTATAAGTCTTTTGGAAACTTTTGACCTCGACCCTGTTCAAAAGGCGGGTGAAACCAGAGCCACCCCCCACCAGATATGAGAGCAGTACTCTATACAAGGGCGGATAAGACTCTTGTAAAACTGGAGTAACTGAGATGAGGAAAAAAAGTCTCGAACTCTAAACAGAACTCCCAGTTTTTTTGAGGCCGCCCTAGCAACCGTTATGATGTGAGGTTTCCAAGACATTTTTTTTGTTTATGTTAAGGCCAAGGATGTTTATATTGTCAACAGGAGAGACGAGAGAACCATCGAAAGAGATAGGAAAGTTAGAAGGTGTTTTAGAGAGGGAGATTTGTAGAAGTTGGGTTTTTAAAGAATTGAATTTCACAAGGTTGAGACGACCCCAATCGGAAATTCTATCCAGATCAGCGAGAATAGAATCGGAAAGATTAAGACGAGGGGCAATCCTAGAAGTAAAAGAGGGAGCAGAATTGAAATGAGTTGAAGAATGAAGGCTCGAGTCATCGGCATATGAGTGAGTAGAGTTAGATGTGCAGGTGAGAAGATATTAATGAAAAGTAGGAATAAAGTAGGAGATAAGACAGAACCCTGAGGAACACCACTATTGACATGAAAGGAAGAAGAAGACGCCCCATCAACAACAGCCGATAGTGAGCGATTTGAAAGAAAGCTAGACTTATTTAAGCAAAGAGAAGGAGGGAACCCAAAGGAGGGTATCTTGGAGAGCAGTGACGCGTGCTAAACCCGGTCAAATGCTTTAGATATGTCAAGTGCCACCATGCAAGTCTCCCCGTAGTTCTTAACATAGGTGGGCGTTATCGCGATAACGGTTTCGGGCTATCTGTTATCCGATAAAATCTTTTACCGATAATCGGTATCGCGATAATTTTTGTTCCAAACTACCGATAACCATATGGCGATAATTTATTGCGATAACGGTTTCGGGTTATCTGCTATCCGATAAAATCTTTTATCAATAATGGGTATCGCGATATTTTTGTTATATATATATATATATATATATAATATATATATATATATATATATATATCTATAAATATTATATTATATATATACTATATATATATAATATAATATATATATATATATTATATATTATATGTATATTGGGGCGTCTGGTGCAGGGAGGCTGCTAGCAATCACTGTATGAATCCTAAGCAACCTCTTGGTAGGAAAACGCCACTTTATACATGACAACGCTTCACTCCACTTCAACATCTAATCTTCTATTATTGAAGGTGTGGTTATTCAAGATCAGAACCTAACCCCTTCAATTTGTGACATCTGAGTGACCAGTTGCCACTGGAGTGGCACAACGAACACCAGCACGCAACCATGAACACCCATCAAATGTGATTCCGAACATCCATCAAATCACCGAACAACCATCAAATCAAGTTTCTTCTGTTGGGCGCACTCTGTTCGGGGTCATCCTGTGTCGCCTGTACCCGAACTTCTTAAGCTGTCTACAGGTTGCGGACCAACCCGCACGAAAAAGAGTACAGAAGTGGTCGAACGCCTTCTCGGTGACCTTAATGTGTGAACACCTAGCTCTCACCTGACCGCTACACGCTACTACCTGACGGACTGGCATCCCTCCTCCTACTCCTTCTCCTCTCAGGCTTCCCATGTCTTTACCTGTGATTTCACATGATCGTGTGCATGGGATCCTGAGATCTATGAACGTCAGGAAGGCTAGTGGCCCGGATGGCATCCTCCACGTGTTTTGGAGGGAGTGTGCTTCTGAGCTGGCGCCTGTCCTCGTTCAACTCTACTCTCTATGTCTTAATACTAATACTTTTCCTCAGTGCTGGAAGCGCGGAGTATGTCCAACCGTCCCGAAAAAAGGTAGCGCTCTGATCCTTTCAAACTATCGCCCTATAGCTCTCACTTGCATTCTATCTAAAATCTTTGAAACTCTTCTTAAAACTCTCATTTCCTGGATCATCTGGAGTCTCATTCCCTTCTTTCAGATCATCAGTATGGCTTTCGTCGCTCGAAGTCAACTGGTGACATACTTTCCTATCTAACTGATTTATGGTCTTCTGTCCTTGGGATTGTGGGGAGTCTTATTTGTGACACTTCATATATCCAAATGTTTCTGAACCGGGAATGGTACGAGTCACTACTTCCTCTAAAGGTCCCTTTTCTTTGGGTTTCCTCCTTCTCTTTTTGCTTACTCTTATCTAGTTTTTCTCTCCGATCGCTTTATATCGGAACTCGTTGATGGAGCGACCTCTTCCCCTTTCCTGTTAATTGTGCTGCTTTCCCGGAAGTTTTCTGTTCTATCTCCAAACTTTATTCCTTTACTTCTTCATCAACGATCTCCTCAGCTGCACTTTTAACTCTGTTCATTCTTATTCCGATGACTCAATCCTTCACTCTTCTACTCACTTCAAACCTGCACCCTCTTTTGCTTCAAGGTTGCCTCTCGCTTCAAGCTTTCTGATTCTATCCTGTCGAAATCTGGATGCGGATCTCCGCGGTGGGTCCACCGCAACTTTTTGTAAAATTCAACTCTTTAAAAACTCAACTTCTCTACATCTCCCTCTCCAAGACACCTCCCAACTTTCCTATTACCTTGACGACTCTAACGTCTCTCCTGTGAATAACATAAAAATTCTTGGTCTTAAAATAAACAATAAATTGTCTTGGAAACCCTCATATTTTCAATGGTTGCTAAGGTTGCCTCAAAACAACTTGGGAGTTCTGTTCAGGTTGCGGGAATTTTTTTCCTCCGCACAGCTGCTCCAGTTATATAAGGCCTTATTCGCCCTTGTATGGAGTTTACTGTTCTCATATTTGGGGGGGGGCTCCGGCTCCAACCTTCTATTGGATAGGTTGAGTCTAAAGCTAAGAGGCTAAACTAATCAACTGTCCCCTACTTTCAAAATCTCTTGACCCTCTATCTCTGCGACGCGACGTTGGCCGCACTATCTCTTTTCTCCTATAGGTACTACAGCGGAGATTTGCTCAGAGGATGTTCAACGCGTATCCACCTGGATTGCGTAGCCCGCGCAATACAAGGGGCCACTGCTCTTGCATGAATTTTTGCGTGAGTAGTATTGAGAACCCCAGACTTGTTCGTTTTGGTGCCTCTTTCTTTCCAAGCTACTTCTGTTCTGTGAAACTCCTTGCCTTCTTCTGTTTTTCCAAATTGATTTAATCTTCCTCTCTTTAAAGCCCACGTCTGCGGCTCACCTGAGAGATTTGCCTTAGGCTGGGGAATGGGTGGGATTTTCCTTGTTTTATTTTCCGCCCCCTCCTTGAAAAGGGCTCGGCCCGTGGAGTGGTGGTTAACTGTAATATATATATATATATATATATATAATATATATATATATATATATATAGTAATATAATATATATATATAATATATTATATAATAATATATAATATATATATATATATATATATATATATATATATTATATATATAATATAAATTCTCCAGTTCTGCGGCCCTCTGGTTCAATTTACCCTCCTTGGCGCCATAGACAAGATGTTTCTTCCAGCACCTTGAAGATAAGAGTACCTTATGCGCCACTGCCTTCCACCCAAAGTTTCGCCTGATGTGGATGAGTGCTTTGAAGAAACAATGGCCAAAAAGTCAGAGGTCAAGGCCCTGATGGAGAAGAAGGTGAAAGAGTTATTGCGGCGTACCGAACTCGAGAACGCAACAGTACCAGCAGCAGCGAGGGAGAGGATATGGAAGAGATGGACTACTACTCAAGCATCTGTGATGCTGATGATTACACTGAACTAACTCAAGGTCAACGTCATCAAAGATCAATCAAGAGTAAAGCTACTCTCATTGTAAATAAGTGGCTGCAGACGAAATCGACAGACAGCCTGTCAGACCTAGCTTTTAACAATGAGAAGGTTCTCATTGATCTCTTTATAAGGTACAATACTGCAATGCCGTTTAGCGCTGCGGTGGAGCGATTGTTCTCCCTTGGCAAAGATATCTACAGAGCCAAGAGGAATTCTCTGTCAGATGAAAACTTTGATATGCTCATGTTTATGAAGGGGAACATACAAATGCTGCAGAAGGCCAGAACCTTAGTATTTATATTTTTTATTGAAAATTGTAATTAAACTAATTCTTGGTTTATTAACTAACTTCTTTGATTTACATTTCAAATCCTTATTAACCTTTATCTTTTGGCTTTTACATACATTATAGAATCTAAAACATCAGAAAAAAAAATAAAAGAAAATAAATTTTATTAAAAAAAGCGGTAAACACTGAGAAGCAATAGGGAAAAAATAAATTTATTTAATAAGATATCCAAAGCTTTACAAGTAGCAACATTCCAATATTTTCTGTTTACGTGTCGGTAAAGAAAACTGAAAATTTTATATTATAATCTATAAAATAGGTGAAAAGAAGATGTAATAAATTTATTTTTAACATTTTCTTAAAAACCAAAGTCGTTTTTTTTAAACATTTTATTTATAATAATATGAAATACATAAAAATTTGATTTATCGATTTATCGGTTATCGCCTTATCGGCGATATTTTTGTCACGAGTTATCGGATATCGGTTATCTATGATAAGGTTTTGGTTATCGATTTATCGGTTATCGCGATAACATTTTTCATTATCGTGCCCACCTATGGTTCTTAAGAGTGGAAAACCATAAATCGGTTAGATGGAATTAATGTTTATTCGGCTGGAATAGTTACAGGTATAATATTGGACGAGTTAAGAGTAATTCACAAAATAAAACTAAGTTGGCCTCTTTGGCTCCCCTAATGACAAACATTTCTGGGATCTTCCCGAAAATAACTAATAAATTCTGCAAATCTGCCTTTCTTCCTCTTATTATATTATCTCTAATGGATCTATAACTAAAACTCCTGTTGAAAAGCCATATCTCCTCGGTGTACATTTTTCTTCTAATTTAACCCTGAACGACTCTTGGCATTTTTTCTCTTACCCTTTTTTTTCTTCTTCTTCTGTCCTCACCTGAGATCAAGTATGGTCGGGTGCATGAGGTGCTGTTATATTTGAAAGGTGCTTGGAGGCGAGGATGTTCAACCGACTCCGAAGAAAGCAAGTCTTTCTGAACTCTCTAATTACTTCGAATCTACCTTGAACTACTCTCATTTCCTGGTTCATTTGAAGTCTCATTCCCTTCTTTCCGATCATCAGTGGGATTCCAACTCTCGAGGTCATCTAGTGATATACTATCCCAATGATTTATGGTCTTCTGCCTTAG
>JABUQX010071120.1:0-5000 GCA_015478945.1 Trachelipus rathkii
ACAGAAGAATGCCGTGTAACCCCAGCAGAGATTCCGATCTCCCTTATGTGTATTTAAATAAGTGTCTAGTTTCAAAGCAGGTGAATATGAAGCAGGGATTTTGATAAGTTTCCCAGATCGCGTTTCTTTTTCTAAAGAGCGGCCGGATGCGACTAGTGGTAGAGCCTCATGTGTATTGTATAACGGCGACGCTGTTATCGATGGTTCGATTCCTGGCTCGAGCGAAAAAATTTTTTCGTCTTATTGCAAATTTGTCGTAAAAGAAGCATGTTATGCACCGTGTCGGCGTGTCCTCTGACCTTGGTATCCGGATTGTCCTGTTACCATGAGCAACCATCCTGTGTTGTTAGAGTTGAAATTGGAGAGCCCTGAAAAGAATGCCGTGTAGCCAAAGGGGTATCCACACCACTCCTCTGGTGGAATTTTAAATAAGTAGTCGAGTTTCAAAGCATTGACATCGAAGCAGGAAACTTAAAAACTGTTGTCGATGGTTGGAGTCCTGGCGCGAGTGAAATCTTTTCTTCGTCTTATTAGTGCAAATTTGTCGAGCAACAAGCCATCGTTGTGCCAGTGTCGCATGGCCTGACTTTGGTTTGGTTGACTGCCGTGCTAACACGGGAGCCTAACTACGCAGATGCGTTCTAGCCACCACAGCGGGTTCCAAACCACCCTTCTAACGGGATTTTGAATAAATATCAGAGTTTCAAATCTAGCAGTGGATATCCGAAGGCAGAAATTTGAAAAATTTCCGAGATGCTTCTTTTTCTGGGGAGGCCGGATCGCAATAGTGAAAGAGCCTCCTGTAATGTCTAACGGCGACGCTGTTGTCGATCGGTTCGAGTCCTGGCGCGAGTGCAAAATTCTTCTTTCGTCTTATTATAGCAATTTGTCGCAACAGGCAATGTTGTGCCCATTTCGGGTTCCTTACCTTTGTCGGTTGCTCCTGTAACCTCAAAGTCACCCACAGAGAATGCCGTGGTAGCCACAAGCCAGGGGTTCAACAACCTTCTATGGATTTAAATAAGTATCGAGTTTCAAACAGTGATATCGAAGCAGGAAACCTGAAAACTGTAAAGAGATACCTTCTTTTTTGTGTGTCGGATCGGACTAGTGGTGAAACCTCCTCCTATACATTGTCTAACGGCATCGCATTTGTCGATGGTTCGAGTCCAGTGACGCGGCGAATGAAATTTTTCTTCGTCTTAATTATTGCAAAGTTGTCGCAACAAGCATATGTGCCATATCGCCGTGGCCTGACTTTGGTTGGGGGGTAGCTCCTGTAACACGGGAACAAACTAGCAGAATGCTGTGTAGCCCCAGTAGGGGTTTAAAAGCACCCTTCTATGGATTTAAATAAATACCGTTTCAAAGCAGTGATATCGAAGCAGGAAACTTGAAAACTGTTCCGAGATACCTTCTTTTTCTGGAATGGTAGATCGGACTAGTGGTAGAGACTCCTGTACATTGTCTAACGGCAACACTTGTTGTCGATGGTTTTAGTCCTGGCGCGAAGTGAAATTTTTATTAGTCCTTATTATTGAATTTATTGCAACAAGCATCTTGTTCCCATGTCGGCGTGGATTGACGTTTGGTTGGTTGCTCCTGGTAACCCAGGAGCAACCCCATCAAAATGCCGTGTAGCCCCAGGCAGAGGTTCTATATCTATTTACTTTAATATCTATACCTCTTATTCCAGACATTAGTCTCACTACTATACATTAGGACAGGTAATAGCATACCGTCATGTAACTTTCATACTACATTCTGCATGATCCGTTCCCTTTTCATCCCACAAATATTAACATAAATCCTAATATTTGAACTCAGACATTTGTTCCAGCTGCTCCATCTAATCTAACATAACTTTACACAGAAGACTATCCTCACCCAAAACCATAACCTTTTTCTATTCTACGTTTCTCTTCAACCCCCTCCTTTACACACTGCCCCAAATCTTCTCTAGCTAATCCGCATCAAAGCTTTTTCAGATCCCAACACTAAAACCAAATCAATCCGCATTTAATAGGTAGGCACCCTCCACTCTCTTTCATTCTCCATTACTCTAACACCATCCCTTTCTACCTCATCCCACTTCTGATTCTTTCAATAAACCATCCATATATATATATATCTATATATATATATATTATATTATACTATATATATATATATATATATATATATATATATATATATATATATATATATAGTAATATATATATATATATATATATATATATTATATATATAATATTAATATATATATATATTATATAGGTATATATCATATATAATATATATTTAATATAATATATAGTATATAATATACTATATATATAAATAATATATATATAATAATATATATAATATAATAATAATACTATATATTATATATAAGTATATATATGATTATATAATATATATATATATATATTATATATATATATATATATAATATAGAATATACTCCGGCCTGCGGCTCCAGATCCGCGCTGGATCCGACTAAAGGTTTCTGCACTAATTGGGAAACATTGTTCAGGCATGCTCTTTCTGGCAATAAATTTTTCATCCTAAAAAAAGATATTTCTTGAAAAAATTTATAAACAGGATCCGGCTCTGACTCCGGCTCCGGTTCCGACTCTGGATCCGGATCCGACTAAGGTTTTTGAACTATTTGAAAATTAGTCAGCAAGTCTTCTGGCAGTACATTTTTCAACTGAAAAATATTTCTTGAAAAATATTTATAAACAAGATCCGGCTCCGGATCCGTCTCCGACTCCGGATCCTGCTCCGGAACCATCAAAGGTAACTGCACTATTTGAAAATTGTTTAGCACATCTTCTTTCAATAAATTTTTCAATTAAAAAAATATTTCTTAAAAAAAAATTCATACCCAGGACCCGGCTTTGGGTTCGGCTCCGGATCCGGCTCCGGATCCGACTAAGGTTTCAGAACTATTTAAAAATTGTTCAACACGACTTTTGTCAATACATTTTTTGCCAAAAAAGATATTTTTTGAAAAAAATTAATACCCAGGATCCGGCTCCGGCTCCGGCTCCGGCTCCGACTCCGGCTCCGGCTCCGGCTCCGACACTGGCTCTGAGTTCGGCTTCGGCTCCGGATCTGACTAAGGTTTCTGAACTATTTGAAAATTGTTCAGTACATCTTCTGGCTAATAAATTTTTTCAACCTAAAAATATTTTTACAAAAAAAAAAATACCCTGGCTCCGGCTCCGGCTCCGACTTAGGCTCCAAATCCGATTAAGGTTTCTGAACTGTTTGAAAATTGTTCAGCACGTCTTCTATCAATCAAAATTTTCAACCTAAAAAAATATTTTTTCGAAAAAAATCAATACTCTGGCTTCCGACTCCATCTCGCTCCGAATCCGTCTCCGGCTCCGACTCCGAATCCGAATCCGAAACCGAATCCGATTAAGGATTCTGCACTATTTGAAAATTGTTCAGCAATCTTCTTGGCAATAAATTTTCATCTAAGAAAATTATTTTCATGAAAAATTTAATACCCTAGGATCCGTCTCCAGAATCCGGATCCGGGACGCCCGACTATAAGGTTCGCACTATTTTAAAATTGTTCAGTGTGTTTCTGTCAATAAAAATTTCACCTAAAAGAAATTTTTGAAAAAAAATAATACCCAGCTCCGGCCTCGGCTCCGGCTCGGCTCCGGCTCCGGCTCCCCGGCTCCGGCTCCGTCTGGCACTGCTCTGAGTTTAGGCTTTGGCTCCGGCATCTGACTAAGTTTCTGAACTATTTGAAATTGTTCAGTCAGCACATCTTTGGCAATAAATTTTCACCTAAAAAATTTAAAAAAAAAAATCATAACCAGAGATCCGGGAACTCGCCGGCTACCGGCTCCGGGCTTCCGTGACTTAGGCTCCGATCGTATAGGTTTCTGAACCTGTTTGAAAATGTGTTCAGCACGTCTTCTAGCAATAAAATATTTCACACTAAAAAAAATCATTTTCGAAAAACATCATAACTCTGAGCCACCAAGGACTCCATTCTCACGAGACTTTGAATCCGTCTCCGGCTGCCGAACTGCCGAATCCGAAATCCGAATCCGGATCGATTAAGGAGTCGGGCCATGCAACACTGATTTGAAAGAAATTGGTTCAGAGGTCAAAGGTCATTCTGGGTAATAAATATGTTTTCATCTAAGAAATTATTCATGTGGGGAAAAAAATTTATAACCGCACAGGTGAGATCCCATAACTACCGCAGATCCGGGATCCGGAAGTCTCGCGACAAGTTTCGCTATATATCACTATATATAAAATTGACTTCAGTGCGTCTTTCTGTTCATTCAAGTTACTCAAACAAAATATTTTCCTTGAAAAAAATATCATACAGCAGGTTACGCACTTTGGCATAGGCTCCGGCTCCGGCTCGACTCCGCAGCCTTCGGCTCCGGATCTATCTAAGGTTCCTCGCACTAATTTGAAAATTGGTTTAGCACGAAACACGATCTAAATGGGCAATAAAATTTTCTTCCTTTATTAACAAAAGCCTATTCTAATAGGGGAAAAAAATTATACTATTGCCCACCGCCTCTGACTCTGGCTCCGACCTCGACTCCGGATCCGGACTCCGGATCCGAGGATCCGACTAAGGATTTACACAATTTGCAACCTGTTTCAGATATACACACGTCTTCTAGCAACAAATTCTTTCATGTAAAAAAAATTTTGAAACAAATTTAATACCCCAGACAAAATCCCCGAAGACTCCAGAATCCCGCTCCGCTCGGAATGCCCGGATCCGAACTAAGTTTCTGCAATTAATTTGAACAATTGTTCAGTCAAGGATCACTTCTGTCGTGGCAATAAATTTTTGCACGCCTAAAAAGATACTTTTTCGAAAAAAATCAAACGACGACGCCACCGGCTCTGACTTCGGCCTTTCCGACTTTGACTCCGGGCTTCCGACTCTGGATTCCGAATCCGACTAAGGACTTGAGTCTG
This sequence comes from Trachelipus rathkii, assembly GCA_015478945.1. Lineage (NCBI taxonomy): Eukaryota > Metazoa > Arthropoda > Malacostraca > Isopoda > Trachelipodidae > Trachelipus > Trachelipus rathkii. The sequence continues at coordinate 4,981 of JABUQX010071120.1, forward strand.
ACACTTAATTAAGAATCTGT
>JABUQX010071120.1:15000-20000 GCA_015478945.1 Trachelipus rathkii
AATTCCCCCTATAATTCCCTACAGTTTCCCCTTATTTTCCTTACCCTTATAAAAGGGTACTGTTACTCTTCTTCTCAACCCTCGGAACTATACCTTCCATAAAACGATTCTTTAATTTCACAACTTCCAATCCAATCAATCAACATCTTCCTCCATTCTGATAATTTTCACCAGTAATTTTACATCTATAACTGCAGATTTAGCCATTCTTTACTTTCTCACTCTACCTTATTACCTCCTCCTTGCTAATGACCTCATCCCCAAAATGCCAATTCCTTCTTGCACCATCAAACCCACACACATTCATTATCACCTCTTCATTACTGTTTATATTATACAGATTTTCGAAGTGTTCTCTTCCACACTCCCCTCACATATTTTCATCAGTTACAAAAGCACCATCTCTTTTCATTATTCTAAGCAGATTCCCCTTATTCTCATTATAACCTTTCACGCTTCCTTTCAAAAGAGTTTCCTAGTTCTTTGTAAGTCCCCATTCATCCTCTTTCCAAACTATTCATTTACCTCTTCTATAGTACCTCATTATAGTAAGCCTTTCTAAGATCGAGCCGCGTTAGTAATTTGCAATGTTGCACTTGCAAGATGATATCTTAATCTTAGCAGAGTAAAATTGTCAGAGGATAGAATCTTTTGGGTTTAAGCAGACGCGATCTACGACCAAACGTACCCTGCATCCAGCTTTTGGCAAGAAGCTTGCCGGAATTCCAGTCGCTCTTCCCTGGCGAAATGACCCCTGATTCTAATAGCTTATTGATTTCCCCTTTGCCCCTCTCAAAAAGATGTAGAGACATGCCTCGGTATTGGTTTGCCACTGACTTCAACATGATATGGATAGTTTTCTGCCAGTTCGCACAGAATCTCTCTTTTTAAAGGACACTCTCCATTCTCCCCTCCCCCTTCTCAAGAGTACAATCTTCCCCCCTCTCAATAGTACAATCTTTACCCCCCACCCCCTCCCCTCCCCCTCCCTATAATGTTCGTTACTACCGAGTTGTGAATGAGTAACAAAGTCGTTTCCCAAGCTGTCAAAATAAGCTCTACTATCTCACCATTTTCCTGTACTTTCTACAGATAAAACGCCACATGTCAAGTTGTTCATTTCTATAAATTTAAATTAGGTGCCTTATAGGGACTTAAGAACGAATCTTGGTATTTCCTAATTAAATCGTTAACTATTTTATATTCGCAAAGGGGTATATTTAAAGAAATGGCGGTTAGTGGAAAGATAGAGTTTCCTTACATGCGTAGAAAAAATCAAAGCTCCTTACTAGGGAGATAACTACTGCGTTTGGTCCCTTTTTGGTCTAATAATAATGGCACTTGAAGCTCGATGGTGGAAGCGCGAAAGTTTTTAGGAAGGCATGCAAGAACGTTAAATTTGATGTTGCTGCGTAAGGCATACACGTCATAAACTCCCTATACCCCCAACGTCAATTTTAATTACCCTTTTATTATAAATATTTATACAGCCTCCATTTGCGGCCCTGGCAGTGCCAATAATGGCACCCCCCCTATCTAATTCAGATGCCCTCGTGAGATCGAGGCAGCGGCCACAATCGACCAAATAAGCTTCATTATTAGGTCTGTCAGATATATAATATAATTTGTCAAAAACCACCCCTTCAACTGTTGCAACAACTTCAGTTGAGTTGCCAGATACTTCCATCCCAGTATTACCAGATAAATCACATGCACTATTTCTTAATTTTAATGAACCCACAAACTTATCGGAAGGAGGAAAACCTCCTTTATCCCTAAAGCTAATACAATTCATTTCCAGGAAGGGGGTTTCGCCCCCTTCATTATTAAAGCTCATTTTATCATTTATTTTTTAATTAATAATATATGGAGTCAACGTTAGCTGAATCGCCTCTACTCCCGCCTCCTCCTCAGTGACTGGAGTGGGGGAGCTTGACTCCGTTGGGGGAGACAGCGACTCATCAGATTGCATGTTCTGCCTCTTCAAGAGTCACAAGTGTCTCCATTCACAATTCCATCTCCCGATATAGCTTATGGATAATTTTATATAACCGTTACCCGCTTCACTACTACGGCGATTATTATTCCCTGTATTAACAATCATTATTACTTTTTTGTTGCTTATGTCATTAGTCTCGCTGCGGTGAGTTACAATTAAAAGGTAAAAATGACTCTACGCCCAGCGCGACTTTTAGAATCAACCGACCCTTCCCCCTGTGGGGGAAGTGGTCGATTCCCTAGAGTTGCTCTCCCAGTCACTTGAGTCACAACTTTGGTTTTCAAAAATAATTGCCTTCAATCTCATTATCACAAATTCCCGTTGCCTTTGATAATTTTTTATAATTAAGCATTCCTATTCCCATTTTAAACCTATAACAAATTAATACTTATGTTTTATACCCGCGTATCACTGTTACCATTATTATTAAAATACCTATTTTATCATTATAGTTAATAGATTAACATATCCATATTATTATAGTATATTATAACCAATATGTGGCATTATTATTGTAATTATTGCTATGATTAATATTTTCATTACCGTTATGATTATTATTATAATAGATGCTCTATCCATAAACATTATAATTTCCATTTTACAAGTATAAGTATTAATCAATCAATTCCTGCCTTAATATGACTATAATTATAATAACAGCTTCTATTATTTAGTAATCATTATGAATTATTTTTATAATAATCATTGTAGCACCATTTCTACCAAATCACCTCTACTACAATTAGATTAATATTTTTCCAGCACAAAATTTGATCTATTCATATAAAAGTTGCTGGGCGAATTCACCCCCCCTTTGGCCTGGCAGTCGAGTCACAGGCCAGCCTTTGAGTTTCCCTGTTTGAAATGTTGGAATTCTGCTGTGGAGGCGAGGGAGTTGCCGGGGTTTGGGGGATCAAAGGATACATCGCACAATATGGACCTTCGCATTTGAAAGCACGGTGAAGAAATTTTTTGTGAAAGAAGCATAAACCCTCCGTGCTCGCTTCTATCGCGACGTTGCCAAATTTCGAGTGGATGGAGCCCTTCCTCCTTGAATTTTGATCAGCGTTCGCGGCGGTAGGGTTTTTGGAAGTTTGGCATAGCGTTTTCATCAGGTCTGTGATGCTTCTAATGAGAGCGAGCATCTCTTGGGTGCTCTTTTCTTGTGCGGCTATCAAGCGAACGATCTCGCTCTCGTGAGTGGAAGATTCTCCGGGTGGTGGAGGAAATTTTATGGATGAAATCTTCTGTATTTTTTAAGTGTGAGGTAGAGATAGTGCCGAGTAAAGGTTTAAGTTGCTTGGAGAGCCATTGTGAGAGTTTGTACGTGCTGCTGTTTGTGTTGGCTATTATAGGTCTTAAGACCTATAATAGCCATAGTCTTAAACTTAGCATCGCTATCCGTTATTGAATCGAAGCTAGATAGTCCGAGCATTTCTTTTATCCTAATTACATAGTCGGAGGGAAGCTCCCCCTCCCTCATTCCAGACTGGAAAACTTCTTCTATTTGCGTTCTCGGGGATGGGGCATAGAGTTTCTCTATTACTCTCACCAATTTAGCGTAACAATCGTCTTTCAGAGGGAGTTTCAACGAATTTGTAATCTTGCTCGGTAATTTTGACGCCAATAGCCTGACTCTCTCTCTCTCTCGGTTCGGTAATGTCATTAAGGTTAAAAATCATAGTTGTCTGCCGAATCCATTCTAGGGCATCAAATTCGTTGAAGTGGGGGATGGCGTTGAGGGGGAGACTCTTCCTCCCTTTCTTTCTCCCTAAGAAAGTGGGGAAAGATGACTTCTGAATTGTTTAGTCGCTCCGTGGTCTTCTTGATCTTCGCTCTCAGGCTCTGTTTCATATTGAGATGAGTCGTCTTCTTCCTCTACCCCTTCGGTTGGAGGGACTACTTCGGGGGAGGTTGGTGGGATCTCAAAGCTCGGGATCGGGTTACGAGAGTCATGTTTGTTCTCTTGGTTTGAACAGTGGGAGACTTCCTTTTTTGACAGGGCATTTTTAGCTGTTTTTTTTCTTCTCGGGGTTTTGGGATTTATATTTTTTCTTTGCCTTATTTAGGGAAAAATTTTATGACAATAGCGACAGTATTGTTCTTATTTCACTACTCTTTTTCGGGGAATTTGAATGTTTTTTTTCTTTTTCTTTTTTTGTGTTTTGACCGGCACTCATTTCACTTCACTGTTTCTCTCACTTTGGTTTTAATTAAGCACTGTTTGAATTTCACTGTTTTAGATTATATATTTATTATGATCTTGTGTTTGTTTTCACTTTACGTTTGTATATTAGATGTTTGTTTGTTCGAGTCACTCTGGGGTCGCTATTTCATGTACTAAATTATTACAATTAGGTACCGAGGGTGAAAAGAGAAAGTTACTTCTTATCTTTATTTCTTAAGATTAATTGAGTTAAATGATGCAAAAATAATGTTAATGGTTCAAAATGATTAATAGTTCATATTAAGCAGTTAGTTAACACAATAGTCTGTTTTAATAGATAACAATGAGTCGATTATCAGATAATGGCACTTTTAACCCTTTCTTCTATAATTTAGGGTTCAAATTAATTAAACACTCAATTCACAGTTTATAATAGGATTTTCAAAAGGTTGACACAACAATATTATTCAGTTAAAACCTAATTTTCCGGCTTTTACAGTGCCGATCTTTCAACACATCCCTCTTCTTGTAATATGAGATTCTCACTGACTTACCCCCTTGAAATTCCCTCACTCCAGGCACTTATCTGGGCGTCAGCCTCCGCGGCTTACCCATTGCAACATTTGAAAAGTGTTACACAAAAGAGTCGGTAAGAATTTCTCACAACAAAAATAACATCAAAGTTTGGTGTACAAGAAAACCCTTTGAGTAGTGGTTACAAGTTTATATAGCAGGTGTACAGAGATATAATGAAGGCCAAATTTGGCCTTCATATATATATATATATATATATATATATATATATATATACATATATATATATATATATAT
>JABUQX010071120.1:25000-42500 GCA_015478945.1 Trachelipus rathkii
TCCTGCCACTATGTGGTATAATTCCTTAGTTCCCATTAGTTTAAAAAAATAAAAATGCAAATATTAATTCGTAAAACCATTAAAATGTTAAAAATGATCTAAAAGTACCACGGCAAAGCATGCGTCTCAAAGTAATTATATATATATAAAAAAAAAAAAAAAAAAATTAAAATACAATGCTTTTTATTTTCTACATATATAAAAAAATTTTCTTCTAAATAAACTTTTCTTAAAAGTCTATAGTTTTCCTTCCTTTATGGTAACCTTATTCTTTCACTCCTATATATATATATATATATATATATATATATATATATATATATATATATATATATATATATATATATATATATATATATATATATATATATATATATATATATATATATATATATACGGTATATATATATATATATATGTTATATATATAGGATATATATATATATATATATATATATATATATATATATATATATATATATATATATATATATATATATATATATATAAACTGTAATAAATTGGAAAAAAAATCAAAATTTTTTTGAGTTTAGGCAAAACTAGTAGCCTCGTAGTCCGAAGCGGTCACCGGTGACCGCATGATTTTCAAGTACGTTTGAGCAGCGATAGGTTTATTTTTACGAAAATTTACAAGAATACATATTTCTTTTTTCACATTTTTCCTACATAACAATATGAACAAACACACGTAAAAAAAACTTTTATAATAAGTAAATAAAGAATAAAAATTACTATTTCACGCACAAAATCAAATTTTGAGGAGAGAGCCTCCAACACCCACTTCTCGCCATGCCTGAAAGAAAACTGACTCAATTTTGGGCAGTATGAGATATTATATAGATATAAATCGATACTTTTAGTAGATTTATAAAAAAAAATCACAAAAATCAATAAATTTTGTCCAATAATATCAATCACAAAAAAGCGGTCACCAGTGACCGCTTAGGACTTAAAGGGTTAATAAATATTACTAGTAACTAGATACTAGTATAGTTACGTGGCATATATTAAAAGATACAGCGTAAAATTCTGATTTCAACAGTATGAGATTCGAAACGGAAGACAACAAAAAACTCTAAAAAAATCTCGAAACTTTGATTTCAGAATTACTGTGAAGTTTGACATGATGACATAAAACTTTCACAGAATAAAATACAAGAATTAAGAAATCCGTAAATACACCATTTTCCCAGAAGAAATCCCTATTAACGAAGATACAACAATTTAATCGAAACTGTTCAAAATTGAGTGACAAAAGAAATATGACTGACACATTTTTGGAAAAAGAAGAAACAAATTCTAGATTAACTTGTAATTGGTATAATTAAAAAAACTATAAATCGTAGCAGTACCAAACTTACAGGTTTCAGCAGTTGGAAAGATCTAGTATTTTTGCTATCACAATTTTAGTCAAATTTATCAAAGTATATATATATATATATATATATATATATATATATATATATAAATATTTTTATATATTTATATATATTTATATATATATATATATTTTTTTATATATTATTATAGTATAGTAAATATATATATATATATATATATATATATATATATATATATATATATATATATATATATATATATATTTATATATTTATATATATATATATATATATATATATATATATATATATATATATATATATATATATATATATATATATATATATATATATATATATATATATATATATATATATATATAAAACTTTTACTTGAAATTTAGTACACATATGCATTTTAATGTTTACATTACGAAAATGATGATGAAATGTTTTACAAATGTAAAGGGGATGATCTAGCCTCCAAAAAAAGCCCTAAAATTTCATTATCTTTGAAGGTATCCTATGTTTTTTATTAAGTAAATGACTTCTCATTTCCATACTAAATAAAAGATGTTAAAGCATGCAAAAATATAAAATTTCCATAAAAATTGAACTATTAGATCCTTAGCTATGTACAAAAAACCATTACGGTAAAAGTATGATATGCAAGCATATGGAAATTTTCCAATTTAAAATAGCTATTATTATACCTTATATTATATATTTTTCAATGAAAGATGTAGTGGAGGTACATTATGATGTACAATTTATAAATATGGACAATTATCTTCCTTTAATTGCGAGTTAGCGTCTATTTAGAAAAACTCGAATAACCCCAATACCACTTAAAAGAATAAAAATTCTACATAAAGGAATAAATGGGACCACAATACATAGGACTGGGGCAAGTTTCAGAAAATTTGAACAATTATTAAAAGAATTACAGCAAATTGAAAATTACTGCATTTTTACTTTTAATTAATGGAAACGAGAAAGAGAGAGCGAATGCTCTCAACCGATACGGTAGCAGACGACGTGCATGACAAAATTCTCACTCGTCCATCAGCTGACCAGCTGATTGGCAGTAGTTTGGGATATATAAAGTAATCTTCTGAGGATGTCTTCATCTATGGATAGCGGTGGTTTTATTTCATGATGATAAACATTTTCTAATATTATGTTAATAGTTTCAGATATAGGAACATTACTTGATATATGTACTACGAAAACACCTTTCAGCTTCAGTGGTAAAACATACACTGTATTCAAAATAATGGTGTTTCAAAATAATGGTGTTTTAATGGGATCACCTTTAGGACCAACTTTCGCAGATTTCTACCTGTCATCGGTAGAAACCAAAATTTTTAATGAAAATGCCCCATTCAATCTTATCTTTTACATTCGATACGTAGACGACACCTTTGTAATATTTAACGACCTAGAACATGTTCAAAAGTTCAAATCCAATATAGAAGATCTCAGTGGTTTGAAATTTACTTGTGAAAGGGCAAAAAATAACTATATTAATTTCTTAGACACTAACATTAAAATTAAAGAGGATGGAAAAATTAATAGAAGTGTCTAAGTTAAATCTACAGATAAGGGAACATACTTGAATTTTGACTCCTTCACTCCCCTAAACTACAAAATTGCTACCATAAAGGCTTTAGTTCACCGAGCTTTTAAGATATCGTCTGATTGGACCCTTTTTGATATAGAAATTAAAAGAATAACAAAGAATCTGATAAACAATAACTTCCCCCAGTATATTATAGAGAAACTGTAAAGCACACTTTAAATAATTTATTCGCTAATACTATCAATGAAAACGAAAAAGATAAGCTCTTAGTATATTATAAAACTGAAAATATTAGTCAGAAAAAAGAAGCAAACAAATTAAAATCAATTTTAAAAGAAGATTAAATAAAAAGACGGGAAGAAGCTTATATTAAGATCTTACTATAAGCCATTGAAACTGAGCTCGTGCTTCTCTACTCGTGAAGCGCTTTCGGATGATGAGAGTAGTAATGTTGTGTACCGATTTCAATGTTCTGAAAGTGGATGTAACGCCGCTTACATTGGATACACAACGAATGCCTTTAACATGAGAATGTCGCAGCATAAGTATAAGCCGAGTAAAATATTTCAACATATTAAAGAAGAGCACCACAAAAATCCAGATAACAGCATTAAAGAGGGCTTCTCCATCATAACAAGAAAGAAAGATTTTTATAAATTGCGCCTCGGGGAATCATTGCTCTTAAGGAAACATAAACCAGTAATAAACTTAAAATATAAAGAAATGTCCAATTTTTTAAACATTTTTAAATAACAAAAAGTCAACGTAGGTTATCTTTTCTAACTTTTAAAATTATTAATTTTGTTTATTTATTTTTGTTAACAGTTTAAACAATATTTATATTACCAAAATTGTTAAAATATATAAAAAAAACTATTCCTTGAAAATGTCCGAAGTGTACGGACGAAAGCTTGGTACTGTTATTAAATCAATAGTTTTATTTTATTCCAGGATAATACTAAAGAAAATTTCTTCTGTAGAAAGAAATACATTCAGGAGGCTTGAAAAAGCAACAAAATCATACGTTAAAATAAATGCTGATATTGAGTTTTTAGAAATATTATTATTATTATTATTATTATTATTATTATTATTATTATTATTATTATTATTATTATTATTATTATTATTATTATTATTATTATTATTATTATTATTATTATTATTATTATTATTATTATTATTATTATTATACATCCCGCCTTTTCCCGCGAGGCAGTGCATTGGCTAGAGCTAAACAGGAGTTATTAAATAATGAGTCCAACTTTTTACGGGGAGAAAAGTAACAGCTGAGGATGTTTCTTGCTCTTGGTAACTGCAGAAATGAGGCCCTCTTCTTTGGGCATAGTCCAAGAAGCGCAGAAAATATAATAGGAGACGTAGATCAAGCAGATTTTCTTTATCATATATATATATATATATATATATATATATATATATATATATATATATATATATATATATATATATATATATATATATATATATATATTATCCGATAAAAGAGAATAAAATGATCTAACATTGATAGCATTTTCAAAATACAAAAAAAAATGAATTTATTTACATTGAAAGTTTTCAATCTTGATCTCTTAACAGAAGAATGATGAATAACTACCTCCGTTTATATTATGTAGCTATGATGAACACTTGTTAAAGCCAGATCGATTAGGCTTTTTTCTCCTGTAGAATTAATGTAGTATGTTTTGAGCCTTTACAGAGTAGAGAAATATCCCTCCGTAGAGCATGTTTTGAGTTAGTTAAATGCTAAAATCCTTAACAATCCAAATGTGACTGTACAGATAAACTTATTTACAAAATTCGTAAAATTATTAATATATATCGATGGGATAAGCGAGTTTACAGTAATAAGTACGATGAAAAATTATCAAGAAAAGAAATTGTAATTGACCTATCTTTTCATTTTACACTGATTCTCACAAAAGAAATTCCCATATCTTCATTAACACAAAGCAGATCTTCTGTGTAACTTCCAAAATGTTTGAAGATGTTTCATTGATGTTTGCAGGAAAATCGTCCAAGTAAACATCACATTTTCAATATGAATAAGAGTGGTTGCTGTCACTAATTATGGAGACTACAATTTAGTAAATAATAAAAAGTGAGGGAGAATAAAGTTGAACCCATAAATAAACTTTATATATATATATATATATATATATATATATATATATATATATATATATATATATATATATATATATATATATATATATATATATATATATATATATATATATATATATATATATAGACGATGTTACATCATCTCCTATGGAGGTGTCAAGTTTAAGAGAGAAACCATGTCTCAAACTGTATCCTGTGCTTGGTGCGTATCTGGACCCGGTTGAGGGACTCGTCTGGATTCGGATCTGGTGCCGGCACCGGCAATTGTGCTGGCTCCAGTGCGGTGTCGAGTTATTAAATATCTGTATAATAATACAATATTTGTATCTATCCTTTTATATGTTATCAAACCCGTAGATCTCGAATATGATGGTTTCAAGGTCGTAATGGGTGTCTGGGGACCCCCCGGAGGGGGTCCCCCCGTAGAAATGAACGGAAGGCATAAGAGAGGTGGAGAAAAGAGTCGGAGTCAAAGTCAGAGAACGAAGGAGTCGGAGAATGAGTCTGAATCAGAGGAGTCAGTGCGGTGCTGAGTTAATAAACATTCGTTTAGTCCCATATTGGTATCAAAATATATGTTTATAAGGCCATAGAGCTCAAATATGAGGGTTGTAAGTTCGTAAAGGGTGTCTGGGGACCCCTAGGAAGGGGCAGGGTCCCCCGGAAGAAATGGACAACAGAAGAAGATGGAGGGAGGAAGAAGGAGGAAGGAGGAAGGATGAATCCTACAAAGATAACACATTTTCTATTTTCAAATCTCGTTTTCTTTTTATTAACGTTATCCAGTGGGCTTTTGGGTGGGCTGTGTGTATAGTCGATTGTGTGTATTTATTTGTGTGGGTATCTGTTTGAATGACTGGACAGAGAAGATGTAGTGGTGGGCGCAGGCTGGGGTTCTCTATTGACTTTGCCAACGTCCGTGGCCTGAATGCTAACCATGAATCAGTGGAATATCACCTCGCTAACTCTCTATCTAACATTTTATTACTGTCTGAGACCCAGCTAGCCAGGGATTCTTTTTCAAATAAACTTAATATCTCCAACTATAACTTTTTCTATAATTTCAGACTAAATGATGGAGTCTGTGCCTATATAAACATTAACACTCCTGTAACACGTCTTGAGAATCTTGAATCTCCTAATTTCGATGTTCTATGGCTTAAAATCTTTCTCCCTACTACTACCATTATCTTGTTCTTCTGCTACTGCCCCTAACGTAAATAAATTTTCACCCTCCTTTTGAATATCTTATCCGACGGCACGAGACTGTTACTCTTCCCATCCAAATGCTGAGATCCTCTATTTAGGGGATTTCAACGTACATCACACTGAGTGGTTGGGCTCCTCTCATACTGATGCAGGAGGGGAGGAGGTCAAAACATTCAGTATTATAAACGATCTGGAACAGTTAATTAAAGAACCTACACATATACCAGATCGTCCTAACCAATTCTTAAACACGTTTGATTTATGTTTCACCACTAATCCTTCTCGATATAAATACACCATTTTCTCTCCTATCGGTAACTCTGGCCACAATCATGTAGCTCTTTAATTTTTAAAACTTTTTCTCCAGCAGCTCCACCATATGCCCCAAACGTACTTTCTGACACTTTAATCGGGCTAATTGGGAGGCGTTGCATCGTTTCTTTGAAAACGATACTTGGAGTGAATCTTGCTTTAACTCGGAGGATGCTTCGCTCACTGCTGAAAAGGCAGGAGCAGTAATCACCGAGGGTATGAGCGGGTTCATTTCATCTTCAACTAAATCTTTTTCTCCACAAAATCCATGGTTCAATGGAGAATGTTCTTGCTCCATTCAGGAGAGAGACATTGCCTATTGGGCATGGAAAAACTCTCGTTCTCCTATCACTCTTACTAATTTCCATTCTGCTCGGAATCGTTGCAGGGCTATTATTCGACAGGCTAAGCACGCTTTCACCAAAAGAAAGTGCGACAACCTACTTGGCTGTCCTACTGATAAAAATTTCTGGCCTCTTGGGGTCTTGCCCAAAACATCTCTAATAACTTTTGTAAATCTGCCTTTTCTCCACTTATTCGCTCTGACGGTTCTGTAGCTAACTCTCCTAACTCTTTCATCTAATTCTACCCTGGACGATTCCGGTATCCCTCCTCCTGCTTCTTCTCCTCTCAGGTTTCCTATGCTTCTTCCCGTGATTACGCATGGTCGGGTGCATGGGATTCTGAGATCTATGAACGTTAGGAAGGCTAGTGGCCCGGATGGTATTCCTCCCCGTGTTTTGAGGGAGTGTGCTTCTGAGCTGGCCCCTGTCCTCGTTAAACTTAACTCTCTATGCCCTAATACTAATACATTTCTTCAGTGCTGGAAGCGCGCATATGTCCAGCCAATCCCGAAAAAGGGTAGCCGCTCTGATCCTTCTAACTACCGTCCTATAGCTTTCACTTGTATTCTATCTAAAATCTTTGAAACCCTTCTTAACTCTCATTTTCTGGAGTCTCATTCCCTTTTTTCAGATCATCAGTATGGCTTTCGACGCTCGAGGTCAACTGGTGACATACTATCCTATCTAACTGATTTATGATCTTCTGCCCTTAGGGACTATGGGGGAGTCTTGTGTGGTGGCGCTCGACATATCAAAGGCTTTTGATCGAGTATGGCATGCGTTACTACTCTCTAAGCTCCATTCCTTTGGGTTTCCTCCTTCTCTTGTCGTTTTCTTTCTGGTCGCTCCATATCAGCACTCGTTGATGGAGCGACTCCTTCCTCCTTTCCCTGTTAATTGTGGTGTTCCCAAGGTTCTGTTTTATCTCCAACTTTCTTCTTACCTTTTATCAACGATCTCCTCAGCTGTACTTCTAACTCTGTTCACTCTATGCCGACGACTCAACTCTCCATTCTTCCACTCGTTTCAAATCTGCTCCCTTTTTTGCATCTAGAGTTGCCTCTCGTCTTCAGCTTTCGGATTCTATTCTTGCAGACCTGGATGAAATTCAACTCTTTGAAAACTCAACTCCTTTACATCTCCCTCTCAAAAACACCTCCTAACTTTCCTATTTTTTTCGACGGTTCTAACGTCTCACCTGTTGACAATATAAACATTCTTGGTCTGAACATAAACAAAAAATTGTCTTGGAAACCTCATATCAAAATGGTTTCTAAGGTGGCCTCAAAGAAGCTGGGAGTTCTGTTTGAATTGTGGAATTTTTTTCCCTCCACAGCCATCTAGTTATATGAGGGCCTTATTCGCACCCTGCTTGGAGTACTGCTCACATCTAGGGGGGCTCCGGCTCCACCCTTCTATTGATAGAGTTGAGTCTAAAGCTAAGAGACTAATAAACTGGTCCCTGCTTTCAAACATCTCTGCTACATGACGTTGGCGCACTATCTCTTTTCTATAGGTACTACAACGGTAGATGCTCGGGGGAGTTGGCCGCTCGCATTCCACCTGCATTGCGTCGCCCTCGTAATACATAGGGTGCCATGCTCTCGCATGAATTTTGCGTGAGCATCGAAAATCCCAGACTCGTTCGTTGTGGTGCCACCTTCTTTCCAGCCACTTCTGTTCTGTGGAACTCCTTGCCATCTTCTGTTTTTCCAATTGTATTTAATCTTTCTCTCTTTAAAACCCACGTCTGCTCTCACCTAAGAGATTTGCGTTAGGCTTGGGTGGGTTTTCATTTATTTTATTTCCTGCCCTGTCCTTGAAAAGGGCCCAGCCCGTGAGTGGTGGTAATCTGTAAAAAAAAGAAAAAAAAAAGAAAAAATTAAAAGGTATTGTTCGCTATTTTATTTTTATAAGTTTCATTTTACATTTACTCCTTATGTTAAATTTTGTTCAATTTATTTTCAAATATTTAATATTTTTAATTTATTTTTAATTTATTTTTTTATTTGCTTAAAACATTTTGTTTTCACTAAAATGTTTATTCATTTTATGTTTTTAAAGTAAAAGATTTACATTTTTACACACCCTAAAGCAGTAAATTAGTAAATCAGTAAATCAGTAAATCAAACCACCATCACGCTACCATCCTCACCTCTCCATGATCTATTGATCTATTGATCTCTTGATCTATTGATTTAAGTCATATTTTGTATAACATAACACAAAACCTTTATGCTTTTCATGTTTATAACTTAAAAAATTTACGTTTTTACATACCCTAGACCAGTAAATCAGTAAATCAGTAAATCAAACCACCCTCCATACCTCACCCATGATCTATTGATCTATTGATCTATTGATTCAAGTCATATTTTGTTTAACATAACACAAAAACTTTTATTCTTTTTATGTTTATAACTTAAAAAATTAGCGTTTATACACCAGCTAAAACAGTAAATCAGTAAATCAAACCACCCTCCCTACCCTCCTCAGTGTCTCCCCCTCTCCCATGATCTAGTGATCTATTGATCTATTGATTCAAGTCACATCTCGAGTATCATTTTGGGTAAACATAACATAAAAACAAGTTTTTTATACACCGATCAACGAATATAGGCTAACGTAACAAAGTTTTCACATTAACAAAGCTAACATAGCATCACCTGAGCTAAGAATATAATGAACAACAACAAACCTAACACACCTCAAGCCCGAATAAAAGGCTTAAATTAACAAAGTTCCGCACTTAACAAAAGTAAAGTAACTAACATAACATACAAACACGTAACCTATTCACACTTTGCCATGCATATCTCCAGCATATCAATGTTAATTTTACAATAACACGGTAATATTTAACAAAAACCTACCATAACCTTACCTAACTATCATAATACCTAACGGCTAAATACAAACATAGTAGATGTTTTAAATTCTGTAAAGCTAAACTATAAACATAACATACTTAACACACAACAGCCAGACAAAAAAACAACTATCATTAACAACTTAAAAAATAAAGCGAACATAAGGGAAGTAAAACAAGTTTTCATTTTTATAACATATAATTTTCATTGAAAAGAGCGTTATATAAATACATAAAAACATATGTTTATTTTAAATATACTTATTCATCTAGTCAGGGGGACATAGGATTCAACATAAACTGGGTAAGTTCTATATATCTCTCCAGAGATTCAACATCCTTTGAAAGGATGTAAGTATGAATACGTTCTGTAGCACTAAACCATTTTTCTGCATATTTTGGTTCAACAGCACTCATTCTCTCACGCCAGAGAGAAGTAAATTTATCCGTGTTGATAGTTATTAGCATACTCCTATATACCTCATTATACGGTAAACCACATGTTTCAGTGTAAATATCATAGATTACACCATGAACTATATGTATTAAGTCCTCAAGTATGTCAACATCATTAAGATGCGATATTACTTCGTTTTTTATTTTAATCAATGCTGTAATATTTTCAGATGTTCGAACTGTGAAAAATATACACGTACACCAGAAGGTCGCGCTATCGATGGGTCTCCAATAGTTGCGTACATCAAGGCTTTTAATATTGTCACACGGCGAGAAAACAGCATCTATTCTATTAGAACCTCTCACACTGTCTCCCCAGCTAGATATTTCACTACGCGTCGATACATGAGATGACGCACACTTATCCTTTAACCATGCGCCTGCGATATCAATAATTCAGATGAATTCTTCAGTAGAAATGAATAAGGGTCTATTATTTGCACCTCTGGCAGGAATACAAGCAATGTATCGGTCTCCATTCGGTTTATGAATAAATATAAATGACACATCGTTGGGAATAACGAAAGTCCTCGTAAAGATATCAACAACAAGCGTAGAGATGCGGTGAGATGTCATCGTTCCAGCACAGCGAAAAATGTCCTACTGATGAAAATCGAGTGTATAAAATATCCTTAAATGTAATGAGATTCTTTCTTTCAACCAATCAGAAGAAAGTAAGCAAGAACATAACGTACGAACGAACCGTATCAGTTCGTGCGTATATAATCTCGCTAGACAACAACAACAAAAACAATAAACATGTTCACTATGGTAATATGTGTATACAAAGGAGACCTATACAGACAAATTGACGTGAAATAAGCTTAGACAAAAATAAAAAAAATAATAATAATAATAATAATAATAATAATAATAATAATAATAATAATAATAATAATAATAATAATAATAATAATAATAATAATAATAATTGGGGAAAAAATAATATGAAGAAAAATAATAATCGTATTTTTAGTAATAACACACACATTAATAATAATAATAATAATAATAATAATAATAATAATAAAAAAAATAATAATAATAATAATAATAATAATAATAATAATAATAATAATTGTGACAGGATATATATATATATATATATATATTATATATATATATATATATATATATAAATTTTTAAATATTTATATATATATATATATATATATATATATATAAAAGAGTTAGAGTTGTGGGGAGATAGTGTGTATAATCTGGCTTTATTTATATATATATATATTTATATATATATATATATATATTATATATATATATATATATATATATATATATATATATATATATATTTATATTATATATATATATATATATATATATATATATATATATATATATATATATATATATATATATATATATATATATATATATATATATATATATATATATATTCATCACATATATTAATGTTTTTAAGCGATTGTTTAAGATCTAAAAATGGTAAATCTTTACACAAAAACCAGTCATTTTCATTGTTATACTTATGATATTTTTTCACTTCCCCGATACCATCACGGAGTACATATGTTAAAAGTTTACGTTCAGACCCTATAATTTGTTTACTAGATAGATCAGCTCGGTAAATACTTTCGTACCATTGTTTTCTAAGTAGATAGACGAATTTCTGTACATCTATATAATTTAAGAATCTTTCAATGATAGTCTAAGAATCATCGACCAGCATTTTCTTGAATGCATAATATTCCTGGTATAACATGTAATGTGCAACAGTTACATAATGAGACAGCATTTCCGATTTCTTCGTTTGCATTATTACCCTCCTACGAACCTTTGACAGATATTTTATCTCTGGTAATCCAGAAATACAGATTCTACGAGCCGTAAGTTTAAATACGCATGTTTCATTACATATCTTCTATACTCTAACTACCAATCGGTGTGAAATTATACACTTAGAAAAAGAGAGTGTAAGGTGGCTGCCATTGTGACACCCTCTTCTGCTAATAATCGTTTTTCGGTGAGTAAAATTTCGGTATATTTAGAGTACTCCTTGACCTATTCTGCAGCGTGGTCACATATACAGAGTAGTTCGTCTGCACTCATAAAAATACGTTTGTTACTAGAGTATACAGATTGATTAATACACGTGAAAAATCAGAACCATTGAGGTTTCTTTTATATAAGATTGAAACCCCGCACCCAGGGATCTTGATTCCCCACTGTATAATGTCTTGTATAGAGGTATATCTGTTAAGACGTAACATGATGCGCACTTAGTGAAAATAGAACACTTTTTAAACAGAACACAACCTCCTAATGCTTTCAAGTCCACAACGATTATGACGTTAAAACAAACCTCATGAGAAAAGATATTATAAAATTAAGGATACAAACACAAGCCTAACAGGAAGGCTAAACCTGTTTTTATTTTTATTTTTACAGGTGTACATTCACTTTTAGGCCTTACGCTCCGTTCGTTTTATGTTTATATTTGTATTTCGTGATACAAAAGCTCTCACGAGTGCGCTCGCGCATCAACATAATGTCATTCTTTACGATACATAACCAAACAATTTTCAGCGACGAGCCCCACTACTTGGAGATCAACCCAGAGAGATGTATGTATAATTTTCAGCGATGAGCCTCACTACAGGGAGATTACCCCTGAGAGATGCGTGAAGACCCATTTTGGGGTACCCCGAAGGGGGGTGTAAGCGGATACATAAGGGCACAGCCCTTAGGGCTGTGCCCTTACCGCTTACACCCCCCTTCGGGGTACCCCAAAATGGGTCTTCACGCATCTCTCAGGGATAATCTCCCTGTAGTGAGGCTCATTGCTGAAAATTATACATACATCTCTCTGGGTTGATCTCCAAATAGTGGGGCTCGTCGCTGAAAATTGTTTGGTTATGTATCGTAAAGAATGACATTATGTTGATGCGCGAGCGCACTCGTGAGAGCTTTTGTATCACGAAATACAAATATAAACATAAAACGAACGGAGCGTAAGGCCTAAAAGTGAATGTACACCTGTAAAAATAAAAATAAAAACAGGTTTAGCCTTCCTGTTAGGCTTGTGTTTGTATCCTTAATTTTATAATATCTTTTCTCATGAGGCTTGTTTTAACGTCATAATCGTTGTGGACTTGAAAGCGTTAGGAGGTTGTGTTCCGTTTAAAAAGTGTTCTATTTTCACTAAGTGTGCATCATGTTACGTGTTAACAGATATACCTCTATACAAGACATTATACATTGGGTAATCAAGATCCCAGGGTGTGGGGTTTCAATCTTATATAAAAGAAACCCCAATGGTACTGATTTTTTCACGTGTATTAATCAATCTAATCTGTATACCACAGTAACAGGCATATTTTTATGAGTACAGATGAACTACTCTGTATATGTCGTCACGCTGCAGAATGGGTTAAGGTGTACTCTAACTCTACCGAAGTTTTAGTAGACTCACCGAAAACGATTATTGGCAGAAGAGGATGTCATAAAGTCAGTCATCTTACTATCTCTTTTTCTAAGGATATAATTTCACACCGAGATTCGAGTATGGAAGATGTGTAATGACACAGGCGTATTTAAACCTACGGCTCGTAGAATCTATATTTCTGGATTAAAACAGATAAAATATCTATCGGAGGTTTGTAGAAGGGTAATAACGCAAACTAAGAAATCGGAAATGCTGTCTAATTATGTAACTGTTGCACATTACATGTTGTATCAGGAATATTACGCATTCAAGAAAACGTTGGTTGATGATTCTGAGAATATCATTGAACGCTTCTTAAATTCTATAGATGTACAGAAACTCGTCTATCTATTTAGAAAACAATGGTCCGAAAGTGCTTACCTAACTGATCTATCTAGTAAACAAATTTTAGTGTCTGAACATGAACTTTTAACATGTGTACTCCATGATGGTATCGATGAAGCTAAAACAACTCGTAAATATCACAAATAAAAGGATCAGATTTCAATGTAAAGATTTAGCGTTTTTAGATCTTAAGGCTATATAAAAACTATATGTATTAGAATTACATTATTATTTATTTTATTATTAGTGATTATTATTATTTTTTCTTATTATTATTATTACCTTTAATGTTTTTGTTTGTTTTTGTTTTTTGTTTCTTTTTAGCTCATTTCATGTCAATTTGGCTGTATAGATCTCCTTTGTATACATTATTACCATCCCGTGACTGTGTTATTGTTATTGTTTGGTTGTTGTTGTCTAACGAGAATATATACCCTTTTGAGCTGATATGGTTCGTTCGTGCTCGTTATTCTTGTTTACTTTCTTCTGATTGGTTTAAAGAAAGAATCTCATTACCTTTAAGGGATGTTTATACACTAATTTCTTCAGTAGGATATTTTTTTCGCTGTGCTGGTACGAATGACATCTCCTCGCAATCTCTACACACTCGTACCACACTGTTGATGATCTTCCACTGAAGAGCTCGTTTTCCCAACGAGGTGTCATTATATTAATCGTCAACCGGATGATACCGATACATTGCTTGTTTTCCATCCAGGTTCAAATAATAGACCCTTATTCATTTGTGTTGAAGAGTTTATCAAGATTATCAATATTGCAGCAGGATGGATAGAGGATAAATGTGTGTCATCTGATATATCGACTAGGAGTGAAATATCTAACTGGAAAGATAACGTGAGAGGTTCTAATAGAATAGACTTTGTGTTCTCGTCGTGTGACGATATTAAAAACCTTGATGTACGCAACTACTGGGAAACCCATCAATTGTGTGACCTTCAGACATACGTGTATAGGTTCACGCTCGAACATCCTGAAAATATTACAGCATTGCTTAAATTAAAAAACGAATTAACATCGCATCTTAACATGTCGACATACTTGAGGACTTCATACTTATAGCACATGGCGTAATCTATGATATTTACACAACCATGTGGTTTCCCGTATGATGCAGTATACAGAATGCTTTAATAACTTATCAGCTTGGATGATTTTACTTCTCTCTTGTATGAGAGAATGAGTGCTGTTGAATCAAAATATGCTGAAAATGGTTTAGTGCTGCTGAAGGCCTTTATACTTACATCCTTTTCAAAGGGTTTTGAATCTTTAGAGAGATATATGGAACTTTAACCCAACTTGAATCCTATGTTTCTCTGATTAGATGAATTAATATATTTAAAATAAACTTTATGTTTTTTATGTATTTATATGTTTTTATGTTTATATGACGCTCTTTTCAATGAAAATTTGTATGTTATAAAATGAAAACTTGTTTTTACTTTCCTCGTATGTTCGCTTTATTGACTAAGTTGTTAACGATAGCTGTTTATTCGTCTGGTTGTTGTGTCTAAGTACGTTTATGTTCAGCGTTTAGCTTTACAGAGAGTAAAAAACTTTACTTTGTTTGTCTTTACCCATTAGGTTTATGCTGGTTAGGTAAGGTTTGCTAATTTTTTTTTGTTAAATATTACATGTTATGTAAAATTAACAATATCATGCTTGGAGATATGTTCGATAAAGGGCGAATGGATTATGTTTTTGGGAGTCTTGTTAGTTACTTTTACTGTTGATAAGTTTGGACCTTTGTTAATGTTAACAGTTCTTATTCTTGCTTAAGATGGGTCAGGTTTGTTGTTGTATATTATATTCTAAGTTCAGGTCTTTGGTGGCTTTATTAATGTGAAAACTTTGTTACGTTAGACTACTTTCACTGGTCTGTATGATAATTATACAAGGTTATGATAATTTTTGTTAAGTATCCATGTTAATGTAAAATTAAACTTGTTAGTTAGAAACATGCTTGACCAAGTGTGAATAAGTTACGTTTTTGGAAGTTATGTTAGTTACTTTAACTGTTGTTAAGTGTGAAACTTTGTTAACGTTAACGGTTTATTCCTGTTTAAGATGTGTTAGGTTTGTCGTTGTGGGTTATATTCATAGTTTAGATGATGCCTGAGTAAGCTTTATTAATGTGAAAAAATTTGTTACGTAACATAATAATTTGATTGATGTTTGTAAAAAGAACTTGATTTTATGTTAATGTTATCCAAAATGATACTCGAAATGTGACTTGAATCAATAGATCAATAGTTCAAGGATGGACAGGAAGGTGGTTGGATGGTGGTTTGATTTACTGATTTAGGGTATGTAAAACATGACAATTTTAGTAAAAATATGACCTTAATCAATAGATCAATAGATCACGATTGGACAGGAGGGTGGCTGGATGGTGGTTTGATTTACTGATTTAGGGTCCTATTTACTCAGCTCGTACATTAAATTATTGAAAATTTACTTTAGAAACTGTTCATCATCATGGATGAATTTAAAAAAAATATTTTATATTTTTTAGTAATCAGCCTATACCTTCCCCATAGCCGTCCAACGCACTCCTTTTTTATTTTTTCCAAAAGTAAAAAGTTTTATTTATACAAAAAGGAAATAAATTAAAAGCTTACATTAATGGACTAGGACCTAGGTGAAAAACGTCCACTGTGATCACAAAAGTTCTAAATGGGGAGATTTAGGTTAACTTTTCCTTCTCAAGCATCTGAATTTTTTATTTTATAGCGTCTTCTTATGTGAAAGCTTTCAGTTTTAACATCTTTCTCTGCTCTTCAAGTTTTAGTAGATCTGTTGGATAATGTTTTCTTTTTTCAAACCATTTTATTATCTTCTTCTTCTTGCGTTTCTGTTTTGACTGTTGAGGATGTTTCTTTCATATCTCTATGGCAGCTTTCTTACATTTGTCAAGCATTTATTGAGTGATAAGGACTTAAGAATACTTTCAATGAGATCTTATAGCATTGTGCAGTGTTCTTTGAGAAATCAGACTGATGCTCTTTCAGATTCTCCACTAAAAATTGCTTAATTTATAGAAAACCCTCCTTCCACTGTCGTATTTCCATGGCGAAAATATCAGTCCTAATTTAATAATTTGCCAGAATTTCACATAACATTGATTCCCAGGTACTATTCGAAAAAAAAACTAAATCAAGTTCTAGGAAGACAAACCATCCAAAATTATTTAGAATTTTTTAATTCAGGTAGAATGAGCCTTCACGCAAGTAGAGTGGTATTAGCTTTTTGCTTAACTAGAAAATAGGGAGCAAGTCCATGTTATCACATATTTACATTTCATCAGCCCCATTTTAAAATTTGAAGCTACCACACTATCTGGAAACATTAATTTAAATGTTTTCCCTATATCTGCACACGAGTTTAAAG
>JABUQX010071120.1:45000-52464 GCA_015478945.1 Trachelipus rathkii
CTATATTGCTTTTTTTTCCGATGCTCGTCACGCACTTACTCCCATTCTGGGAAAATAATGAAGATAAGAAGATATATATATAAATATATAAACATGTGGTATATTTAAAAATTATATATATATATATATATATATATATATATATATATATATATATATATTATATATATATATATATATATTGCATTAAATGATGGGTATAATAAGTCTTATAGTTCACACACCAAAAACATCTACAAACCTGGTTTATATATGTTACTATATATAAACTGCTTAACTTTTCTTCTTTTATTCTAAACCTTAGTAAACAGTTGTAACTTTATGGCGAAAGAGAATTCTGAACCTACCTATTCAGGCTTCAATTTATACAAAATCAGATTTCAGTTCAGGTCTTATCTGACCATCTCTGGTTACTTCAGCTGTGAAATTTGGTATAATTAACAGGAGACACCATTGGTGCCTATATAGTTAGGGCTGGAGTGGCGTAGTCTTTCAGTAAAGGGTGGTTACAACAAAAAAGAAAAAAAAATACTTTTAAAACAAACAATCTATATAATTATGTAAATAACTTTTAAAAATTTATGTAGCTTTAATTCTTAGTGAAATGTGTTCAAAAACACTATAAAGAAAATTTCTTGTAAATATATAATGCTTCTATTTCTCATTCCAAACAATTCAATTTGGTTCCTTATTCCAGAACAACAAAAGAAAACCTTTAAGAATTTCACCTGAGGGCAACTAACAAAATAGAGCTAAAATGTTTAATTAGCATTAAATCAACATCACTGATTTTTAACTATATTATCTTTTCCTTTCAAAGCTTTTGCAATTATATTTTATGCAGCTTTAACATTTCAAAAAGCAATCAGGAAATTATTTTACTATTAAATGTTATATCTAATCAAGAAATACTTCCTTTATATATTCTATTATTAGACACCTAAAAATCTTTTTTTTTTTTAAATTATATATAAACTCTCATAAGAAAATTTCCAGAAATAGAAAAATATATTGCTTCTCACGTAATCTTCCTGAAACCTATCATTAGTGTTTTATATTTCTATACACTTATTTTCACACAAACTTTCACACTAAAATGAACCAACAATTTATTTTATAATTTTCAAGGGATATTAAACAAGCCTCAAACATTACAAAATTTAATACATTAACTTAGTTGCATAAACTGTACAAACAATAATACATAATCTCCTCTCTTATGTTCTCTATCAGACTAATATTGCTTCTAAATAATTCCTCTTCATTTGTCTTCCACTTCATATTTGTGCTTAATATCCTTCCAAAGTTTCTACACAAAAAAAAAAAAAAATATATATATATATATATATATATATATATATATATAATATATATATATATATATATATATATATTATATATATATATATATAATATATATTATATATATATATATATAGTATATATATATTATAATATATTATTATTAGTATATATATTCCTTCTATTACCTTTTTCCCCCCCAAGATTGGGAGTAAGGTGCGTTACATGCATCAGAAAAGAAAAGCAGTAGGAAAATATGACAAAAGTCAAAAAGAAAGCCCAGCCTTACCGCCCCTCTGTACCATAATTAATAAGAACTCGTCGCAATCAGAAAATTCCACCCTATGAGCTTATGGGACGCGACGGATCCTCACTATGGTAAATCGTCAAGTGTAGGGTTCATTCCCTGGGCCAGGTGGGCCACAATCATACCCCCTTAAAACACCCCCACCATTCTCTATCATACAATTTCTTCTTCGCCTCTGCCAAACTCTACAATTTCCACCTGCAAACATTCCTTTTTATACTGACTCAATCACTTTTTCTTTCAGTCTCCCAGCAGGGGTCGGTTCCCAACCACTCACCCCTGATACATCCCCCGTAACCACCGACTATCTTCATCCTTTCCACATGACAACCATGCCAAATACTTTCATTTTCTCGTTGTTTAACCATTCATTCACACCACACATACTCTCTACATTACAATTCATTCCTCATCTTTATCAATTCTTCTCACACCTAGCACCCCCTAAAGATTGTCCATCTTAACTACATTGAACCTTTATGATTATACTTCTATTCAGACCATAGTTCCACTGCTATACAATAACACAGGTACAACATACCCTCATGAGACCCTAGCGCAACTCCAGACTTAGTCCCTTTAGCATCACCCACGATTTCTTGCCATTCACAACTTCCTACTACACACTGCATCATCCGTTTCCTTCTCATCCAAACACATACCTCAAATATTTAAACTCAGACACTTTGTTCCGGCTGCTCACCATTCTAACAACTTCAACTGAGGGCTATCTCTCAGACTCACAACCAGTACAACCTTACTCTGTATCCTATGTTTACTTTCAAAGCCCTCCTCTAATTTTACACACCCTGCCAAATCTTCTACCATCTTCTCAAACTCTCTCAGATTCGGCACACATACAAAACCAAATCATCTGCATAAAATAGGGTAGGGTCCTCTCCACTCACTCCAATTCTCCATCATTCTTAAACACCTTCCTGCCACCCCCACCTCTAATTTCTTTCATAACCCCATCCATATAAAATTTGGAATAAAAGGAGAACCACACATACCCTGTCTCATCTCCGCTATTATATACTAAACCTAATCACCTTTGACACCATTTTTCTTACACCGCCTTCACTAATCCTCATGATACTTTTTGATCTCCATTCAGAAGCCCTAACCATCAACAACCATATATCACTAACACTGCATAAGAGCTGTCGCTATTAAACCCTAATCATAACGCCTGTTGCAACTCCATAAAACCTAAATACAATTTATTCTTCTTCTCCCTCATTTTCTCGATCATTTGTTTCAATGTAAAGATTTGATCCACACCTTTCTTATAAATAGGCACAACATACGCTGTTTTCCAGTCCTCTGGTACCTCACCAAATGTTATAGATCGCTTAAAAATCAAATACAGTGCCTTTGCAATGCTGGTACTACCCTCTTTCAGACGGCTAGGCCTAGGGCTATATTCCCTGGATAAAATTATTTGTCTTTTGCTTAATATTTAATAACTTAATTTAAAAAACGGAAAAAAAAAAAAAAAAAAAAAAAAAACACTGCAAACAATAAAAACCCAAATGTAACATAAAAAAAAACCACTACCAAAACACCTCCTAGAGTGACAATATGTCATCATATTGTCAGTTACATCATTTTTAAGCATATAAAATGAAAAATATTATTAAAAATAGTAAAAATAAAATAAAATTTAATATGAAATTAACAAAAATAAAAAATTTTATTTACCTTAAATTGTGTTCTGATTTTGTGATGATGTAACTGGTGTGTTGAATCAGGAAATTTGCTGTGCTGAATAACCCCCTCCCTCACTAAACTCCTTGAATAGATTTGCATCTTATACCCCCTCATTGAATAGGTTTAAACCCCCCTACACCCCCTCCTTGAATATGACGAAACCCGGATTCAGCAGTATCGACTTAGATATACTAATTGTTACTATATTGGGTTATTTGTGACAGTACAATACATACCGATGCTAGAAGCATTACAAAAGGGGGGAGAGGTACTAAACCATGATAGGAGTGCCACAATGCTGTTATAAACCATGGCAATCAACTCCCTATACCTTAAAACATAGGGTTAGACACCTGACTTGGGTATATTCTATGATGTAGGATATGCCATGCTAGAAGTGCTAGAAAATTATACATGCGGGAGCGACGTGTGACGTCACTTCTAGCACATACGAAATGTGATTGATACTATATATATATATATATATATATATATATATATATATATATATATATATATATATATATATATATATATATATATATACAATAATGTTAAAAATATACATGGTTTTTTTTTTTGTTACAAGTGGGTTTTTTTTTTGTTACATTTTTTTTGGGGGGGTTTTCGGACCCCACACTGACAGAAGGAAAAAAACAACCATACAGCATGTTGATAGGAGTTATAGTGCATATAACATGTATAGCTACATGCACATTTTCAATTAATTTGGAAGTGGTTTTTTTTTTGTTGCAAGTGGGTTTTTATTTTGATTCAACTCCAGGTGTCGGGGGGAGGGCTGCATAAAATTTCATGAAATTTGGTGTGGAATGAGATCAAGGATGGGACCAACAGGAATGAATCAAATATCATGCTAATTTATAAATTTCTTAATGCAGTGAATGCTTGAAAAGTCTCAAAAAGTCGGTCAAAAATGCTGAAATTTTTTGAAATTTTTCAAAAATTTTAAAAATTTCTCAAAATTCAAAAAAAAATCGACTTCCGAACCATTATAAATTTTTTCCACTCATACTAGCATGCGGATTAATAGGTGCAACCAAATTGCTCCCTAGACATCATATTTACCGAGATACAGAGTGGGTTTTTTTTTTATGTAACACATCGAGTTGTTTTTTTTTTTTTTTTTGTAAGAGCACTATATGTACTTTAGATATAGTGTTTAGTGTTTTTATTTTAGTTGTAGACTTTGTGTATAAATGTTATTGACAAACCTTAGGGTGCTTTGTGGATTTGCATGAGCATGTTTTAGACTTTGTGTTTCTACATGAAGAGATTGACAAGCCCTAGGGTGCTTTGTGGATTTGCATGAGCATGTTGTTTGGTGATTGGTTCTGCTGACTTCGAACCATTATAATTTTTTCCACTCATACTAGATGCGGTTAATAGGTGCACCAAATTTTTTTGCTCTAGACATCATATTTTACCGAGATACAGAGTGGGTTTTTTTTTTATGTAACACATTGAGTTGTTTTTTTTTTTTTTGTAAGAGCACTATATGTACTTTAGATATAGTTTTTAGTGTTTTTATTTTAGTTGTAGACTTTGTGTATAAATGTTATTGACAAGCCCTAGGGTGCTTTGTGGATTTGCATGAGCATGTTTTAGACTTTGTGTTTCTACATAAAGAGATTGACAAGCCCTAGGGTGCTTTGTGGATTTGCATGAGCATGTTGTTTGGTGATTGGTTCTGCTGACTTGATTGAGACAGTCTTGATAGGCCCATGTGACTTCTTACTGTCTTTTTATTTCTTATGTTCTAATGCATTTACTTATATTTTGGGTAATAGTAGCGCAGAGGGGCTTCACCCCCAATTTTTATAAAAATCACAGGATATACCCTACTCTAAAAAAAAAAAAATGAAAAAAAAAAAAAAATAAAAAAAATAAAAAAAGCAAATATGGCAGTCTCTTTAGAAAAAAAGTTAGGAAAAATTGTAGTTTCAAATCACCTTTCATGCTTTGTGTGTGTCCAACCAACTCGCCTTTCCCAGGAGTCACAATGCCTGAGTGAACGAATCGTCCAAGATTCGGAACACAACTGTAATGAACAAACTTGGACATATATATATATATATATTATATATATATATATTATATATATATTATATAATATATATATATATATTATATAATATATATATATATATATATATATATTATATATTAATATATATTATATGGTAAAAATTAACCTAAATATAAATCAGAAATTTATTAAATGATATCATAATCTAAGTTTCAAAAATATTTTAATGTTAATTTTTTTTAAAGAAAATTTTTTGTAGTGCAAGCCTTCTGGAATTATGGCAGAAGCTTGCCACTAAACAATTTTTTCCTTAAAAAAACTTAACGTTGTCCTTATAACTTCATCCCATGTGTTCTGCGCAAATATATTAATATATATATATATATAATATATATATATATATATATATATATCTATAATATATATATATATATATAGTTATAATATATATTATATATGATATATATATATATTTCTCATCTTTCTCACCAAGCAAGTAGATTAGGGCTGTGCCTGTCACCTACGCGAAGCCCCCCTCCCATGCCGTTCCCTGTCTTTTGGTACATCCTCTTCCTTCCACTGTTCCGACGTTTTTGTCCTCCTCTTCACTGCAGCTGCCTTCCATTTATCAGTTATCTCTTCCTTGATCTTCTCCCGCCAGGACGTATAAGCGTACACTTGCCGGGTATCTCTCATCTTCCATTCTTCTAGGATGTTCCGTTCACCATCTCAACTGTTGTTTTCCCACCAGATCCAGAACAGACTCCACCTCACCTTTAGCTCGCGCCTAATCTCCACATTTCTCCTCCTCTCCCATCTACTTGCTCCGACTATCAGTCTTAACACCTTCAATCTCCGCCGCCTCCACCCTACTTCTGGTTTTGGTGGTCAGAGGCCACTCCTTTGCTTCCCGTATCTAGCGTTGCTCTCAAGCACGTGGATAATGACACCTCACCTTTCTTGGCACTGCTTTTTCTTCACAATCGGGTACGTTGCCTGCAAGTCCTTCTGTGAAAAGTTTCTCGATCTCCTGTGTCATCTCCCCTCCCAAATTTACTGTCACTCAGTTCGCCGGGTAAACAACCTTTCTGGTGTCCCTCGATATATTGATCCCATCCCACCCGGATCTCACAATCTATTCCCTCTCCTCGAAATCTTCCACCTACTGCGGTCCTTCCTTTTTTTGGCTCATCCTCTATCCACTCAATCCTGTTAACAACTTCCCGACCTATTGGTTCAAAATACCCTTTTTGGTAATGTCCTCCTTTTCTCGCACCCCAGTTTCATATCAGTCAACATATTACCATCAGCCATTTCCTCTTCCCTCCAGCGCCATTCTTAATAAACAATTTATCCATGATGACATGGACAAAAGTAACAGTGAGAATCATACCGCCTTGTTTCCACTCCCGTCCTTTTCCCCCACTCAAACCATTTAACAACCCCCAATTTTTGATGGTTTCTAACAGCACTTCCATTTCAATAATGTCATTCTTTCCATATTACTCTATCCGAATGCGAAACATCGCCTTCGAACTCGATGAATTATCATTTTTTCCATTAGCTTTTCCCCCTTAGGCTCTGTTCAATATTCGCATGCCCCCAATCGATAAAAGATATATAAATGTCTCCTTTCCCCCACTTCCAGGATTTTTCTCAAATTATCACCTTCAGCAAAAATCCAGATAGTTTTGTTTCTTAATCTTCTGGTCTAAATCCATGTTTGTGGCTCATTAGTTTATTCTCCAACTATCCTTCTCAGTTCGTTTTTTCCGAAATCTTCCTCATATACCCTTACTTGCATGTGGGTCGCAGGATATTCCTCTATAGTTGTTGCAATCACTTCTATCCTCCTTCGATATAAAGGTGTGTAGTGTACACAAATAGAAAGTTTTCTTTTGATACGCATGTTAGTAATTAACTATATTAGAACTTATAATATATATAATATATATATATATATATATTCAAATATATTATATATATATATATATATTATATAATAATATAATATATAAATAATTATATCTATAATATATATATTTAATTATAATATATATATTAATTTTAACCTTTAACATGAACATTCTATGGA